>OZ021690.1:19058394-19138054 GCA_963978525.1 Ornithomya fringillina | reverse complement strand
AAAAAGTTAGTGATTCATATAAATTTATTTATATTGTAATGCAATTACTTTATTTTAATTTTATGGTGATTTTTCAATTTAAGATAATTGTCATGTATCGCGCAACGCGCAACTTCTCGTATCCCGCATACGCAGGTATAGTGACAAATTATTCTTAGAGACAAGAACTCTTTTTGATTTTGAATTAATGTCTGTTTTTATTTTGGAAAATACAAATCTTATATACAAAATTTCTTACAACTAAACTAGGTTACTATGATATATGATACACTATTACAAATATTATTAGAGTTAAGGTTATTGAAATAGGAGTATTAATGACTTTGATTATTTGAGTGTGTTTATGTTACAATTTTTATTTAAGTTAAGGTCGGTAATGAATGAAGAATAATGTGTGATATAATATATGTGAAATTGAACTCTATTAAATTTGTGTCAAGTTTGTATAGTAAAGTATGTTACTGTTTATGTTTAAGTTAAGGTCAATACTAAAGAATGTGCACTTTTTGTATGCACACTACACCCTTATCCTATAGAGAAAAAAAAATTTTTTGTATGAAGAAAAAAAATTTTTTTTGTAAAATAAGTATAATAGGTAAAATTTGTTTACAAAATAAATTAAAAGTAATGTTTATACTATAATAATCAACATAATATTTAGTATTAATTTAATTAAAGTATTTAATTAGTTATTCTAAGAAATTTTATTTCTTGAACTTATATATATATTTCATGTCTTATAAGGTTTGAGGATGTTATTGTGAAATGTTTTTAAAGTGTTGTTTATTTTGATGGTGGAATTCACACCATTTCTAGCAATTATTTTGTATGGACCGACATAGGGTTTTTCATTTTTTCGTCTAGTCATGTTTCTTAATAATACATAGTCTCCTACTTTCAAGTTTAAAGGTTTGCTTTCTTTAGCGTTATTTTTTAATGTTCTTTTACTTTTTTCATTTTCTAAGAATTCTTTTGCTTTCTGTGTAGAAAATTTTATTCTGGCTTTCAATTCATTGTAATAATTTCCTAAATCTTTATTTGTGTCATTCATATCAATATTATCATTTGGCAGATAGGCTATTCTTCCAAATACTAGTTCATAAGGTGTGTATCCTGTTATTATGTGTGGGGTGGTGTTATATGCAAAACAGTAATATGGTACCCATTTATCCCAATTATCATTTTCTGCGAATGACAACATGTATTCATTCATGACACGATGATTTCTTTCAACAGAGCCTAAAGTTTGATGATGGTAAGGGGTTGAAAATATTTGTTGAACTTTGAGTAGTTCACATACGTTTCTCAGTAGTTCATTTGTAAATTCAGTTCCTCTGTCTGATTTTAGTATCTTGAAATGACCATATTTTAGTATGCCTTGTTCAACAATTGTTTTAGCTATTGTTTTAGCATCCTTACTCTGTATCGGACATGCTATTATATATTTTGTTAGTTCACATTGCATGGTTAGTATATACCTAAATCCATTGGCTATTCTTAATGGTCCTACTGTGTCAATTTCTACAACTTCAAAGCTTGTAGTGGGTGTGCTTGTGAGGTTCTTTTACATGTTTTATTTGTTTATTTATCATACATTCTTTACAATTATTCACGAAATTCTTAATCATTTTATTCATATTTTTCCATAGATACCTTTGTTTAAGTTTTAGGAGCGTTTTTCTAACTCCTAAATGTCCGCCGTGTGGACTATTATGATATTCATTTATTAGTTTAAATTGTATTAATTTATCATTAATCGTTTGAGGGTCTTTATACAATATAATAATCAATTTTTGGGCATCATTATTTATCTTATTTAATTTTTCATTAACTTTTCTTTTAAAATCATTTTCATCTATGATTTTAAATATATCATCATCTTTATTTAACGCTATAGCAATTATATTCTCTTTAATCAATCTTGATGTCAGTTTATCCACAATCGAATCTAAATTCGGTGGATTTTGACTGCATCGCAATAGTATATCTTTTTCATTTATATCTATACTAACTTTCTTCTTTGTTTTGTTTTTGCCCTTGATAAATTCAATTTTTAATTTCTTTAAACCATTTACATCAGACATTGAAGTACAATCCCAAATATGAAGTTGGCCGGACTTCGGTTGGTTAGTACAGTCTGTGGTTTTAATATTATCAGCATTATTTTTACTTTTATCGCTACTTAAACTTCTTTCATTGTTCATCATTTTTAATTTTTGCCCTCTTGTTATTACGTTTATCTTCTTAGGTATCATTTCTTTTAGCATGTCAGTATCTATTTGGATTCGTGATAAAGCATCAGCGTTTGAATTTTTCGAACCTTTTTTGTATATTATTGTAAAGTCATAATCGCATAGTTCCATTCTTATGCGCGTCATTTTGGATGAAGGGTTTTTGTGTGTAAATAATGATATTAATGGTCTGTGGTCAGTGACTACTAAGAATTTTCTTCCAAATAGGTAGGGTCTGAAAAATTTTATTCCCCAATATATTGCCAATAATTCTTTTTCTATAACCGATTTATTGATGTCGTGTTTAGATAATGTCGTACTGGCATAAGAAATTGGTAAATCATATCCAATTTCTCCTTGGGAGAGAATTGCTCCTAGAGCAAAATCAGATGCGTCTGTAGTTAAGACAAACGTTTTGTTAAAGTCTGGGTATTGTAATATTGGTGGATTCATAAGTTTATTTGACGTCTGTTATTGTCATTTTGTCTTAAATTATTTTGGTTTTGTCTGAAACTGTTTCTATGTAGTGTCGCTTCTAAGGAAATCTTACAACTTCTAATTTAATTATACACTTAGAATTTATGGTGCCTACTTTATTTTCTACGTATATTAATACTAAAGAGAAGAGTGAGTGACGAGTGGATGAATGTATAAAATTAAACAAACTTAAGCACTAGAAATCAGAGACGCGCGCCTTACGCTCCCAGTCACCGTAGCGGGTGGGTTCAGGGCCGGAAGGTCCACCAATTTCGCCTGTGTGGGGTTGGTGTTGTTGGGCCAGGGGCTTACGGCAAACGGTATCTTAGTTCTCAGCTTCTTTTGCAATTCAATAAATCGGGTACTTTTGGCCTTCAATTGGCCTTGCACTTGCTGGCACATCGTAGAAGTAGAGAAACAGGCCACTTGTTTGGTCACTCGCGGCATTAGCCATCGGCTTTGTTTAGCAATATTGGCCATTTTATATTATTTTTCAAATTTTTTGCTCTCTATTATGGCAATAAATTAGGCAGTATCGTGATAGGATCGAAAATTTATCAGGATCATAGTTTGCAGGGTCAAAAAAAATTTGTCAGGATCGTGATCGGGAGGATCAAAAATTTTGTTTCAGGTTCATCGTAGTCGGCAGGATCAAAAATTTTTGATTCAGGATCGTGGTCGGCAGGATCAAAAAATTTTGCTTCAGGATCGTGGTCGGCAGGATCGCCATGTAATGCAATTACTTTATTTTAATTTTATGGTGATTTTTCAATTTAAGATAATTGTCATGTATCGCGCAACGCGCAACTTCTCGTATCCCGCATACGCAGGTATAGTGACAAATTATTCTTAGAGACAAGAACTCTTTTTGATTTTGAATTAATGTCTGTTTTTATTTTGGAAAATACAAATCTTATATACAAAATTTCTTACAACTAAACTAGGTTACTATGATATATGATACACTATTACAAATATTATTAGAGTTAAGGTTATTGAAATAGGAGTATTAATGACTTTGATTATTTGAGTGTGTTTATGTTACAATTTTTATTTAAGTTAAGGTCGGTAATGAATGAAGAATAATGTGTGATATAATATATGTGAAATTGAACTCTATTAAATTTGTGTCAAGTTTGTATAGTAAAGTATGTTACTGTTTATGTTTAAGTTAAGGTCAATACTAAAGAATGTGCACTTTTTGTATGCACACTACAATATTATTAGTAAAAATAAGGGTACAAACCATCCTCTTTTTGGTTATGTTAATATATCCTAATTTTTAATTACTTTATAAAAAAAGGTTCTACATGTGTCATACTTTAAATTAAAAAAGGTTTTTTTTCACAACATTATTATTTAATATGTAAAATTTTAAAACAAAAATGGTCAAAAATTTTCAGTTCTTTGTTTATGTGATTTTTGGTTTGTTTACTTTTCTCTGGAGAGAGTAATTCTAACTTTATAAAGGTAGTAAATACGTAAAGCGTGAAGTTAAAAAGTTAGAAGCGTGGCCTGGTTGCACCATCTATAGTATAGAAGGAGGCTCGGATTCTCTTTTTTTTCTCTCTCTCCTTCTTTTCTCTCTCAGAGAATAATAACTTTTTAAAACTTTTTAACTTCACGCATCTAGTATAATAGTATGCTTAAAACTAACTGATACTTAGGGTTGCCGAGTGCACGCGTTTGTTCTTTAACTTAACATAGCATTACATATATTACACCTTTTAACGCAACTAGTCTCACCTAAAATTAGGGAATAAAAAAAAATTAATCAATAAAATATAATCTAATCAATTAAACAAATTCTGTTACACCCTTGGCAGTAAAGACTGCTGGCGTAGTATACCCTGCCAATATAAACCATATGGTTTAGGCATTCTCTACACATAGCAAAAAAAATTTAAGAAAAAAAAATCAAAAACAAAAATTATGGATATAAAAGAAATTTTTGGTGATGTGGACATAACCAGTGTTTCAAAGATTGATGAAATATTAAAGAAGATCTTTGTAAAAGAGGTGTATATTTATAAAAACCTTAATAAAATTTTTGAATCTAATCTTTTGTGTATGCGAAAAAATTATTTACGTTAAATATATATAAATAAATATAAATATATATATGTAAATGATAATAAATGAAATTAACTACTCATCGCATGAACATCTCAAGGAATAAATATTTTTTAATATATTGTACAAATTACCACGTAACCGCTGGTCCACGTCTTTCAAATTATCAAGTACATTAAAAAAACTCCTAAAAAGTACTAAATTTTATTTTTTTTTTCTTTAGAATCAAATAGATGAGCAATTAGATGTTCTTTTGCAGAAACAATGTCAAGTGGAAGCCAAAATGAGTGGCGTTCATAAGACTTTCTCGTTAGTGCATGATGTTTTAAAAGATTGCAATAAATTGGATGAACAGATCGTACACACCGCTGAGTTGGCCGACTCTGTCAGTGCTAAAGTAAGACGTTTAGATTTGGCCCGTAGCCGTGTATCGGAATGTCAACAACGTATACACGATTTAATTGATTTGCAATTATGTGCACGAGGTGTTAAATCTGCTATCACAGAAGAGGATTATGAAACGGGTGCTGGTCACATAAGCCGTTTTTTGGCTATGGATTTACAATTGCTAAAACGTACAGCTGATGATGTTCAAGGTTCCGTGAGTTCAGTTAGTGAAGGTGTTCAAACTTTAGAATCGGCCACCATTGAAATGCGTGATTTGGTGGTAAGACGATTTGATGAGGCGGTGAAAAAAGATGATTTAGCTACTGTAGAGAGATTTTTTAAAATATTCCCCTTATTGAATAGTCATCGAGATGGTATTGAGAAATTTTCAGCTTACATTTGCGCGAAATTGGCGGCGAAAGCCCAAAAGGAATTACGCAATAGCATGGACATTGCAAAAGCTGAAAAACGTTTACCTCTTGCTTATGCTGATACATTAACATCTCTGTTGGAACATTGCGCTCGTATTTTGGAAGTTAATCAACCGATTATAGAAGCTTGTTATGGTTCCGGATATATGTTAGATATGTTGATGTCGTTGCAGCGTCAATGTGATGCTGATGTAAAAAATTTTATTTTAGAATTTAACAAAAATCGTAAAATTCAACAACATACTCAACAAGTGAATGAATTATTCCGTAATAATAATTCCGGTAGTTCTATAACTTCTACCCCATTAGGTCATTATCGTAAAGCATCGGGTGGTTCGCTGGATAAATTGAATCCCAAAGATGTAGATGCCGTTATAGCAGAGATTACAATTATACATTCACGGGCCGAATTATATTTTCGTTTTATGAGACGCCGTATAACGGTAAATATAATTATATCATACCATATTTAAAAAACGATGTTGAAATAGTTTTTTGTTTAGAATGATATTGAAACATCCACTACAGATAAAAAGCAGAGGCAAACAAAATTGGATCAATTGAATAAATTATTAAATCATTCCGATTTAAGTCGCCAAATGCAAGAGTTATTGGGAACTTATTTACTTTTAGAAAGGTTAGTGTGGAGAATATTATGGTATTCAAAATTTAATGTCATAAACTACTTAGTTACACAAATTATATTCTAACAATGTTATAGTCGGTCAAGTCCGAACGTTTTATACCCTACACTACTCACTTTAAAAATTAATATTGTACAATAATTTGTTTAGTTGTATCATTGCTGTATAAAGTTTTTATAGGACTTAGAGGTTCCAAAAGGTGTCCAATTGGGCCCAAATTTAGAACAGATGACGGATGTTGCATTTGCCGTTTAGAAGTTGCAAATATTCGCCCTAATTTAATATAGGGTAATATGGCACAAGTCGCGTAGGGTATAATTAATACTGTTATACTACTATTATCAATAAATGTATAAAAATTTTAATATAGAATCTGTTACTGTAAATTAAAGTTTATAATTATAATTTAATGTAAAGATATTTCATGGAAGAAAGTGTCATCAAGGCAATAGCTTTGGATTGTTATGATAGCGGTCAGCAATGTTCATCTATGGTGGATGATGTATTCTTTATAGTATGCAAATCGATAAGGCGTGCTCTCTCCACTCAATCGGTAAATGGTACATGTGCTGTTATTAACAATGCTGCCTCCTGCTTGGATGGTGACTTTATTAATGCTTTAAGGGGACCCCTTAAATTGGGCTATCCCTGCGGCTATATAGATTTGGCTCAGGCCTACAATGCCATACAATCGACCCTACAACAGGGTAAGCTACAGTCTAGCGATAGTGAAAAGGCACGAGAAAAATTCTTAATATATTTAAATAACGCTGACATGTCCACGGAATATATTGAGACGCTATGGCAGACAATGGAACAGGAAATTGTGGGCGCCTTTCCCACTATGACATCTGTAGAAAGGCAATTAATTGATAGTTGTATAGCTGAATTGAAGTCGGTGCGGGACACATTGAAGGCGTGCGTTGATTTCGGTATGCAACAATTACGCTCGAGCGCTATTAAGCCACGACTTCATCCCTGGGTGGATCAATACCTTAACTATAAACATCATTTAAGTGAGGTTGGTATATACAGATGTATACTTTAAACTCCAATTTTATTGATATATTCGTTGCAGGAAGAATTGGTTACTTATGAAGCGGGCGAAACCTTTGTGCAATTTCTTATTGTACAAATTGATGGTCTTTTGAATTCATTTAAACAGTTAATGACGCTCCGCAATTATGATGCTTTAATTAGTATCTTGGCCACAGATTTGACTTTACGTTTAGAGCGTGCTATTAAAAAGTGTACATTCAATCGGGTAAGTAAGCTTTCCTTGGCAGTTGCATTCAGTTCATAAGTGTTTCTTTCTCTTGATTTCCTTAGTTAGGTGGTTTAATTTTAGATCAAGAGGTACGAGCATTGGGTGCTTATTTGGCAAATGCTACATCATGGTCGGTGCGTGATAAAATGACGCGTCTTACACAAATTGCCACCATACTTAATTTAGAAAAGGTAACCGAACTCAACGAGTATTGGGATCCTGCCAATGCTGCCGAAACACCATCATGGCGTATAACACCCAATGAAGTTCGCATTCTATTAGCTTTAAGGTAATGTTGGTAAAAAAAAAAAAATGAACACATTTTTTAAAAATCATTAGTCTGAACGGGTTTTTCATTAAATAACAAATTGTGTCTTTAAAGAACCGATTTTAAATTGGAAGATATTAAACGGATTCGGCTTTAAATGCTTTGGAACTTAAGAACAAATGCAGCCGCCGCTGACGCTTGATTCTATATTATAACTCTACATACATTTCTTTTATACAATAACAAAAAAAAAAAAAGTTATATAATGAAAAATATTAAAATATTTATACACAAATATGTGATTATTTGGACTTTTTCTTTATACTGAACCAATGATTAAAATCCAATTGCAACAGTAACTGAGACAATGGTGTAGCACTAGCGGCCGCCTTAAAATCCACCAATAGATTAATAAGCTGTTTAATCAAAACACCAAATCTAAAATTTAATGAAATTATTCATGTATTGGTTAATAGGTTATTATCTTACCTTTCATCTAATTCATTGATTTTTCTATCACTTTTTTGCCGATTCTCACTGTTGCTGTTTTTAATCACAGCACAAAAATCTTGGCATATGTGAAAAATTTCATTGAAAATTAAATGAACCGGATTACTAGCTTGCAACGTATTAGAATGATTTTGTAAAAGACTCGCCTTGTTAACATCCTCCTGAGATTGGGAAAAATGAAAAGTTTAAGTTACTTGAAAAATGCAGCTTTTCCGTCATACTAGTTATGTGTTTTTCAATAAGGACGTAACAATTTCATATGTAAATAAAACGGCAAAAAAAATGAGATATTACGCTGAATTCCAGCTTTAGTAAACATGTTACATTTAACTTGTCCCACGCGAGCACTTTTGGAGCGATAGATTCTTTACATTCAATATCCATTCAACACTCTCTCAAACGGCTGATACGATGGCAATTACACGTTTGATATTGTCCCTGAGCTCCTAAAAGGTTTTTGCCCTAAACAAATCCCATTCGGTCATTCCACCATATCATTTCTATACATTACACGGTTACCGAACTTTACTTCTAATTGATGTTAATCCGATTCTGTCCAAAAAAAGAGTCTTTAGTACTTCGTTTACTCCACCATCATAAAAATATTATTCTGGACTGATCATTTGGCGTTCACAGGACATTAAAAATGATCATGAGTGCGTTTGTATTAAAATACGAAATTGTTATGTACCTACTGAAAAAGCCTTAACTTACCTCACTTATTAAAAAACATGAAGATAAAACATTAGCTTGAAAAATACTATGAGCTCTTTGGATCTGCTCAAAATCCGCCTTATTCAATATGGTTTGCAAAAAAATATTGAATTGACCTGTAAAGGGAATTTCTTTTTTTTTGTTATTATAAATTCCATGATGACATTCATTGCACTTACATTCCAATACATGCACTTGTGCATAATATTGTAAACTATCTACAAAAAACATTAATTGATTGCGTAAATGTAATTTCTTGATATTCTGATTAGTTGCAAACATTTTCGGTTTCAATTCTCTGGTGTCCTTACACCATATCATGTGCAATTCATATTGTATTTTTCTGATTAATAACAAAAACCGAAACAATACATTGTAACGTTCAATTACTTTGGGTGAGAATAATAAATGTAAGGGCCAATTGATTTTGTATTGTAATTCAACTATTTGCAAATAGTCAAACTCATACAATTCATCATCATACAGCAGATATGTTTTCGGTACGGA
This sequence comes from Ornithomya fringillina, assembly GCA_963978525.1. Taxonomy (NCBI): domain Eukaryota; kingdom Metazoa; phylum Arthropoda; class Insecta; order Diptera; family Hippoboscidae; genus Ornithomya; species Ornithomya fringillina. The sequence goes on along the minus strand of OZ021690.1, from coordinate 19,128,545 downwards.
TATAGAGAATTGCTCTAAATCTTCTGAAACACCAACCGCATGAGCAGCTAACTATAATAAAGGAAATATTTAATTTTTTATAATCAATAAAAAAGAAAAAGAATAAATAAGAAAACTAAATTTGGCTTACGCCAAATCTTAAATACCCTCCACATCTACATATAAACTTTAGGCGTGGTAGGCCCAGAATTACGCCCTCTAATAGTATATATATTATCAAATTAAAAGACGACTTTTAAGCTGGGTATGGTTTTTTGTAAAATATGGATGGGATAATTATAGATATACATATCAAATTACAAGTTCATTGATCAATTTTTGTGGCAGAAATGTAGATTTTTGTCGATTGTGGGCGTGTCTTCTAACCGATTTTTTTTATATAACGAACTGCTTCCAAAAATCAAAATTTCATGAGAATGGGAATAACGGACGGAGGCACCGATACATGCACATACATGCCTAGTTCTTATGTGGAGGGTACAAAAGTTCACTTACATCAAAAGCCTTCACATAGTCTCTTAATTTATTTTCACTATCATTCATTTTATTGATTACGTATATTTGACGTATAAATTCGAAGAACAACTCGCCACGACCAAGTAAATAAAAATCTTTAACTAATCTGAAATTAGTGGAGTAGGGTAATAATAAAAGGACACTTTTTTACATGTCTTTAACTTACTTTAATTGATGTACCAGGTCCGCCTGATTTACAGCAATCTCTGATAAACGTGTACTGACATATATTTTAATCTCATCAATTACACTTTCGTAATGAGATACATTCAGATGAACATCATTTTGTAGGGCCTGAATTTTACCAAAATAAATGTGTTCCTTTTTATTCCATAGCAAATGTTCACCATCCCATGCAGTTTCCGTTTTATTCCACATTTGTACATTTTTATTTAATTTATTAGCATCGACTTTAAAGATTAATACAGTCTGACCAATAAAGAGAACCTTCTCAGCCCAATTAGATGATAAGTATTGTGGCAAGAATTCATAACAAATTTCATAACGCCATATATCAGTGTAAGTGCTAGCAGTTTCCTTCATAATATAAAATACAGAATTCACATTTCTCTAATGACTATGATGAGTATTTTTACCGATATAGTGCTGAATGTATGTTTACCACTGCCAGTGCTAGTAGCACGTTCACTTTCTACCGCATTATTATTTTCAGATGATTGTATAAAAAATTCACCATATGTGTCAACAATTTTTGCATATAATAGCCAATGAGTTAATTGTTTTAAAAATACCACATTTACGGAAACCTGAATACTATAAACAATCAAATATACAAATTATTACTTTTCCTTTTTAAAAATTCCATTATAACTGACATTTTCATAGCCTTATAAATGCGAGCATCGCCATGTAAACAATTCTGTTGAAGATATTGCAGAATGGCACAACCATGAAATTTATTAATTCGTATACCACGTATTAATTTGTTCAAATATAAAGCTAATGGTTCATAATTTTGCAGCTTTTGATATATAAGCATTAGCGATTTGGTGGGATTTTGTAAATAACGCTTCTCCAATTCGGTAATTTCATCTATAAAATCACCCAAAACTTTTTCTATACCATTTACAAAAGCTTTTAGGTACAAACCATTTTGTAAAGGTTCTAAAACAAAAATAACTTATAATATTAATTTAATTTAATTAATTCTAGAAGTGTTTCACTAACCATCTGTATCCACAAGGGAGGTGTTTAGTGTAACTGTTTGCTTAGTACCATAGATTTTTGTAAATTTTGCTATATTTCTTAACAAATTCACTATGTTGATAATGTCACCAAGAATTTTCTTTTCACATGGATGCAAAAACGTGGATACAGCATCCGATCCCTTCAAGACATAAAAAAAATTTGATTTATATTATATTATTACATTTATATTTATTAATTACCAAAAAATCTTCCATTGGCAAATGTTTTGAATGCAAATTTAAACAGGATAAAAAAATATCATGTATCATTTTGCTTTAAGGTATGAATATAGACTAAGCGAGTAGCTTAAATGGCTGGCATATATGCTTTGTGTGTATTTTGTAAAGAAAGGAAAGCAAATATTTTCCTTTTATGTATACACATGAATGAAGAACTATTATCAAACTTCTTAACACTTTCATTCACTTACTTATTTGTTTATATATATTTTATTAAACTGTATATTAAAATTTCTACGGGCGGTAAGGTAACTATGTTAGTTAACGTTTAAGTACAGAGATGCTACAAATAAAAATTACATAATGCGATCAAATTTTGGGTAGGGATTTAATTTCTTAATTATTTCATATTATAATATGGTATTATTAAATTATACTTATTTCCACATTAATTAATAGGGTACGTTTAATCAAACCATTTTTAAGGTATTTCAAAAAACACATGAAACATAGATATATTGTTACACCGAAAAAACTCACTAATATATATATATATATACTACGCATGGACCCGGCAAGAATTTATGTAGAGAAATAAAAATAGGCTGACAGTTTCAATACATATAACAAAACGAAGCTCAATTTGTAAAATGGTGAAGAGGTTGCGATGTTGAAATGTGAGGTATTGATATAAACCATTTGCGCATGAACTTACAAGAGTCGATTTGGCTCAACTAGTAAAGCGCCTGCTGATGAGAGCTCGATAAGGGTGAGTCCGAAACCGGTCCATGTTCAACCCCTCCATTGGCCAAGTATTAATTTTTCACATCTTCAAATACATCACTACTTCAAATATAATGTCCGTATGAAATATTTATTTCAAAAAAGGTAGTTTTGACCAAAAAACACCGCATTAATCATATACTATAAATTAGTTTAGAATTTACTAACGTTGGGCTGTTTCCTTCTTCCTCTTTTTTTTTCTATTGTTAAAGATCCTTAGGAATACACCAAGACTTTTTTTCTGCATTATTCGAGTTCGTACATATTTTGCCCCACTGGCTTTACTATTCGACACCTTTGATACTTCATTCATTCATTCATTCATTTATTTATTTCATGTGTAGATATAAAAATGTACAATTTACATGGGTGCCTCCTACCTCTCCAGCTCGAAGCTTATATGAGGTAGGAGTATGCACCAATTACCATTTTTAACTATGAACTACTTATCAACTAATTAGAGCTAAATAACTAAATATAATAACTAAATGTCGTTCGCATTGCCTTGTGCGAAGTGCAGCAAAATGTCTCTCTTAAAACGAGTAGAATTCCGTGTAGTCTGTAGACGGACGGGGATGGAATTCCACCATCGGATTGCAAAAATAAGAAAATGACGTTCAGACATTAGGGATACGTGACGCATAGGTATAAGATTCTGGTTGCGATTTGACATTGAAAATTCGAGTCTGTTAAATAGGTAACCTGGATCCTGCTTTGTGACAATTTTTTGAAGCAGACAAAGCGCTCTACATTTAAGCAGGTCCTCCAAAGTGACCGTTAACAGAGATACTGAGTAGGGTGAAACGTGGTCATACCTTCTCAACCCATAAACGTATCTAATGATTGAGTTGTTAGCCCTTTTCAGTTTCTGTTTAGAAATGAAATCGCAATTGGCAAACAGCTCACATCCATGTAGAAGTTTTGGATACAGGTACGCTTTGGCCAAAAGTTTTCTAATGTTTAAGGGTGTGTACCACTGTAAATGCCATAGTGATCTTAGCATTCCGTACACTTGTCCCACGTTTTTATTAATGTGATTATCCCAAGCGAGCGTTCTATTAAATGTCACTCCAAGGTTTTTTCCAGAGTCGACTATCTCTACGTCCGTCCCCAGTAAACGGATTCTAATGCACCTAATATCCTCCTTCCTGTAAAAAGCTATACACTTAGTTTTAACAGGATTCAAGGCAAGGCCGTTGAAACTGGCCCAGTTCGCGATATTAACCAAATCATCAATGATTTTCATTGCAGTATCAATGATGTTGTAAGGAGGTCCACTAGCCCATCTGTACATCATCAGCGTACATGTACACTTTACACCACCTGAGGCAGGTGGATAAGTCATTTATGTATAAGGAGAACAACAGTGGACCGAGGACAGACCCTTTCGGAACCCCTCGCTTATTTGGAAGTAGATCGGAGAAACTATTATTGGCGAACACACGTTGATACCTTCTCGAGAGGTACGTTTCAATGGCTGTGGTATGAAAGTTGAAGAATTTTCGGAGTTTGACCTCCATCAGGGAATGGTCGACAGAATCAAATGCTTTAGTATGGTCTAATAGCACAAGGAGAATCAAATGCTTTAGTATGGTCTAATAGCATATATTGTTATTGTCCAAATTACTCCTAACACTTTCTGCGACATCAATCAGGGTGGTAGTACAAGATCTATTTTTCCGAAAACCGGACAGTGAGTCAACTAATAATGAGTTGAGACTAATGTGGTCGCAGATTTGTTTTTTAATACTTTTTTCAAACACATTAGAGAGAAACGAAGGATCGCGATTGGTCTATAGTCACCATTGCTTTTCAGAATGGACAAAACTTTTGTTAATTTCCAACAACTAGGAAAGGCCGAACGCATAATGACATCATTAAAAATTAACGTAATACTCTTCAACACAAACGGGAGAATAAGTCTAATAAACCTGGGATCAACGTCGTCCAGTCCTATGGCATTCGACTTGGTGCTAAGTATACACTCAAGTACTTCAGATTCATTCACACCATTAAACCTTAAAACTAAGATCTGTTTCCATTTCTAAATAGTGAGAGATATCAGTGGTGCTCAAGGGTATGTTAACAAATTTTTGATTGATGTTGTTTACGTCAAGGTTAACTGTAGTTTGCAGTATATTACTATTGATACCAATCTCTCTAATGACCGTCCACTTCTGCCCAGTGTTTAGAGCAGAAGCAAATCTAGTCCCATAGAACACGATTTTCGCACGCCTAATAGCATAGGTTGCCTGTCTGCGTAGGTGTTTAAAATGATCATAATGCGCAGGCACACATGAGCGCTTCCATATGCTGTAGCCCTCGTCCCTAGCTTGAATCATTCGCTGGATGTATTGGTTAAACCAGGGACGTTTGTGCAAATCCGCGCTGACCGTTTTTAATGGGACATAGGTATCAAACAGTGACCGGACATTATCGTTGAAAAAGAGTATTTTGGATTAACTATCCGGTATATACACAATCTCGCTCCAATTAACTTGGTTCGCTGCACATTCTTTAAAATCATACCCTAGAGGTATGATTTATGTGCGTGTTTTGGAGTTGAACATTATACGTCATGAAGATTAGGTCATAATTGGAGAAACTTGGAGCTCTTAGCTGGTCATGTACAAGGACCTTATTTAAATTGTTGACTAGGAACAGGTCTAAGAGGGTGGCTGTATGGGCAGTGTAGTGAGTCCGGATTGAAGTATTAGTGGAGAGAAGACCAATAGTATGCATCTCATCCATAAGTCTGTTTTCTAAGAGGAGGTTGCTATTGAAATCTCCACTTATAATCACATCAGGATAGCCGATGGTAACATCACGAATTGTCCTTATTGGTTCCGTAAAGTCAGTTTTTCGGTGAGGTTGGTATACACAACCCACCAAAAGTTTGTTATGTCCACTACTTATACTAACAAAGAGGTATTCAATATTGTTCTCCGGGTTGGACTTACATACCAATGAGCAGTGTAAATGGCAACGACGCCTGCATAATAGTGCCGATCAGCACGAAAAAGGTTATATCCATTCATACTAAAAAGAGTATTGAGTTCAGCAGGCATGAACCACGTTTCACACACGCATATGACGTGTATAGCAGAATTTAATAATAATAAGAATAAACTTTGGGCATTTAAGTGACAAATATGGACTCCCATATGTTGTTTTACGGGGACTCTTAACATAGTGTATGTGACGTCTCTAGCTGTCATACCCATAATAGGACAAACAGAGCAAAAAGATATGTGGCTGTTGATATTAAGAGAGATATTATGCTTATAATAATAATAATAATATGCTTATAGCTAGACATCAAAATAACTTCACATATTGATAAAAAATTTACCAAAAATGTTCCACTGATATGAGTCAATAAGTAATAACTGATCATGGTTTGCTATTCATCATCATCTGAAGCAGTGTGGTCTGGTTCCTGAGCATCTGCTGCATCATCGTCTGCATTGTGGTCATGAACGTTTGCATATGCTGGACCAATGCTGAAATTGTATTCTCCAAGTTCGAGACAGTTGCGGTATGTTGATATGACGTGGTGGTAGGCTGCTTCAAACTAAATATTTCATTCCATATATTTTATTCATATGTAGTAAAAAATAAATGGATATAAAAGTAAAAATTCTCCAACTTAAAAAACATATATACATACATAGATAAAAACTTTATAAATGATTCTCTTAAGTTATATTAACAACACTTAATTTAAGTGAAAAATTGGAAAATTGATAAAAATGGGTTTATCTTATTTATTAAAAACCCAATTTTCAATATTAATTTTCTTAACTTACAATTTTAATTTTAAAATTTTTTAAATTTAAAATGCATTCTCTCAATTTCAATTTCAAACGTTAAATTACAAATTTCAATTTTTATTTTCTCAATATCAATTTGGAAGTTCCCAATTTCAATTTTGATTTTTCAATATCAATTTTTATTTTCCCAATTTCAATTTGGATTTTACTAATTTCAAATTTTTTTTTCTCAATTACAATTTTGATTTTCCCAATTTCAATTGAGATAAATTTTAAAATTTTAATTTTTAATTCCCAATTTCAATTTTATTTTTTTCAATTACAATTTGGTTTCGTTTTCTCAATTTCAATTTTTATTTTCTCAATTTCAATTTGGTTTTCTCAATTTCAAACTTCACTTTCCCAATTTCAATTTGGATAAAAATTAAATTTCTCAATTTCAATTTGGTTTTCTCAATTTGAACTTGGAAGTTCCCAATTGGAACTTCGTTTTCTCAATTTCAATTTGGTTTTCTCAATTTGAATTTGTTTTTTTCAATTTCAATTTGGTAGTTCTCAATTTCAATTTGGTTTTCTCAATTTGAATTTGAAAGTTCCCAATTTGAACTTGGTTTTCTCAATTTCAATTTAGTTTTCTCAATTTGAGTTTGGTTTTCTCAAATTAAAACTTTAGTTTCCCAATTTCAATTTGCAAGTTCTCAATTATAATTTGGAAGTTCTCAATTTAACCTTAAAATGGTGTAGTATATAATAATAAACGAGAGGTCAGTGTACTCTCAAGTATAATTACGATAACTGTACTATTATAGTTAAGTGCTATTTTTTTAAAATGTAGGCTATCAAATTTCGCTCTATTAAAGTAAAAGTTATTAAAGTTTAAGTATATTTTAATTAAGTTTTACTTTATTTTAAGTTATTCTTTATTCGAGAAAAGGAAATTGATTGCTAAATGATCTGTTAAACTTATGATAGCAAAACAAATACAATTTCACAATATTAATTTCACTCCGTTCGCACACTTGATACTCTACTCTTTTGTAGAATGCTCTGTGTAGACTTTCTTTGACTCTATTAACGATGCATCAACACCCATTTGTCCCCTCGCGACGTGGCATTTACTTCCGATTCTCCTAAGGATAGTAGTTTCCGAGCCAACTTGTATTCATTCCCTGACATGAACATGTTTTGACCAAAAAGGGCTTATACCAATTGCTTCATGTGTGGAACTCCGCAGCACCCACTCAATTTACGAAAGATGAACGTCCCAGTCTCTAAGATCATCTTTTAGGTATACTCGGATTCCCGCAAGTATCGATTAGTTCACCTTCTCGGGAGCATTAGCTTTAGAAGCATACGCTGCTGTTTTCATATGAGTTACGTTCTTATCATCAAAGCGAACTCGTTCGACACGAACTGCTTACCGTTGTAGAAATGTATATCCTCTGGTACCCTAAATGTATTAAAAATGTATTTCGTAAGGTACTGAACTACTTGTCAGGCAGTCGCCTCTTTTATGTGTTTTATAAATGCGAACTTAGTAAAATGATCCAGAACGATTAAGCTATATGTGTTATCCAATTTAGATCTGGGGTATTTCCCGAGAAAAACAATATATATTTTCTGATATAATCTATCAGTGACAGTCTCCGATGAACCAACCATCCCGCATTTGTCCTCCTCCAGAGAGCTCTCGGGAAACAATCGCGATCAGGGCAGACGTATGACCACGCTATGCGCGATATAAGAAAAAAAGAAAAGAACACACAAAAATCTCGGGCGGGCCTATTCTTGTACCCCGTGGTACCTTGAATTTTCCGTCAAAATTATTACTATCTTTTACATGCAAAGAATAATACGCACATATGTTATAATTTACACAAGAATAAATTATTTCCTTATTAAAAGACAAGCACAGGGTCAGTTTGATCTCCTCTATTTTTCGATTTATTTGCCAACGTTTCATTGCTTATTTTGCTACTTCATCAGGGCTTCCTGTTTTTGTACATAATATCGTTGTAGGTATAATATTATATAATGTTACAATTTTAAAAACCAAATACTTACTAATTGTTGATGTAAAATAAATTATATATAAAAATTAGGTATTATTGTTGCATAATAAAATTAGAAATAAAGTTAAACCACTAACTTTAGTCTAAATATACACAAAACAAGTAGTTTATTTACACTCATGACACACAAAGAACTAATCTAAATAAACAGGCCATATTGAAAAACAATCTGTTTCTATATAAAAATACATATATTATATAAATAACAGTACCCTAATTTTACGACCAGAATAATAACATAAGCAACAAATGAAAATATTATACTCAGTCAAGCCCGACCTTCAAATACCCTACACCACTTGATATATTATTCAATTTAATTTTTTTCTTTGAAAAATAAAAAATTATACAATATTATACCAAATTTCATCGAAATATCTCAAAAAATGCAACTTGTAGCTTGCGCACAAATTTACATGGACAGATGGACATGGTTAAATCAATTCAGATTATGATCTGAATCGATTAGTATAATTGAAGGTGGGTGTGGCATTTGCCGTTTTGGAGTTACAAACATCCGCACAAACTTAATATACCCTTTTCCACAGGGTGGTGCAGGGTATAATAATATATCAAGTGGTGTAGGGTAGTTGATGGTCGGGCTTGAACAACTATAATATTTTCCCTTGTTTTAAGACTCAAATACAATTGCTTTTCCTTTTTTTACGTTCCTGAATTATCTTATCTTTATCTAAGACATTTTTCGACGAGACAAATCTACCTTCTATCTTGAAGAAAGTACTGAACCCAAACCTTGTAAATGGATTGCACACCACCGAAACAATCACGGGAAAAGTGCAACGGATTTATTCGATGCATTTTCAGAGTTATAAAATAAGATTTACTCAAACCAAAGTCAAGGATGTTCCGTCTGAAATAGAAAGGGTAGAAATAATCTCGAAAGAACACATAAGGGAATGCAGGAGAACATGGAACAAATTTTGCAAAAATTTTATTTTCCCTTAATGAAATCAGAAATCAAGCGAGTCATAGGACATTTGTTCGGAAAATAAATACGATGGACATCCTAATAGAACCGAAATAAATTCAACACCTGTTCCAGAGTATCCTGGGCAGATTGTCCACATTGACCTAATTTGGTTCTGAAGGCAATCGACAAGTTTTCTAAGTATGTTCAAGTTAGGCGTGTTAGATCAAGAGCTATAGAGCATATTAAGGAACCTTGGAAGGAAATTATTATAGGGTTCGGTTTTAAAAGTGATTGTTATAGATAACGAGAAGTCTCTAAAATCTTCAGCGATTTTGTTTATGCTGAAAAATCAGTTTGGGAATCGGGTTTACAACGTGTCACCTTACTCAAGTAATTCGAATAGCCAGGTTGACAGATTTCATTCGACATTAACCTAATTGATGAGGTGTTTTGTGATGGAGAAAAGTCATTCTTCTTTTCACGACTTGCTCTTAACAGCTATGAATGAGTATAATCATAATATTCATTCAATTATTAAGAAAAAGCCAGTCGAGATGTTTTTTGGTTTATCGGTCTCAACTGATCCTGAGGAATTGGTAAATGAACGTAGGGTGAATGTTGGGAGACTGAGGAGAAAGCAAGGTATAGATATGGCCTATCATAACAAAGATAGAAAGCCGATGAAGGCTTATGCTCCGGGAGAAGTAATATATATCCGTATTAATAAGCGTTTGGGTTCTAAATTGACAGCTCAGTATAGGAAAGAAAATCAAAATAGTACTATAATCACAGCAACTGGTAGATTAGTCCATAAAAGTTTAATACGAAATTAATGATTTTACGTTCTTTACGTTATTATTTGTTCTGTTCTCTTTGTTTGTACCAAGTCGCCTCGACATACAAATCGTGGACCTCACATCGTGCCTCACATTTGGTGACTATCAATGATGGTGTAATGAACAAATTATTGGATGTGTTATTTATATAATGTGTGTATTATGTGTTTATAACAAATATCGTGGTTCGTACCCTGCAAGAATGCAAGGTATATTGATATTTGTTATCAAGGAATGAGACGAGTTTTGATATTTAAGATTAATATTTTTTGTCTGAGTTTATTTAGTAAAATTAGACTTCTTATTTATTAAAATTATTACAATGAACTAATTACTGAGCATAAACTTAAACTATGTTATTTTAATAGGTTATTTAAAAAGGAGTGTAAGTGTTATTTGTGGTAATACAACAATTTCAATATTGCTTACTTCATGTAAATTTTGAATTGGGTTATTACAGTTAAAGGTATGTATGTATGTTATGTGTCACATTTAAATAATGCTTATAATTGTAAATCTAAAAATAACTTATATTAATGAGAACATTAATAAAAACAATCGATAGACATAATTTTAGTTTTTGCTTAAGTAGGAAAACAAATTAAGTAGTTAAGTTAAATTAAATAAATATAAGTGTTGTGATGAGGAAATTTTAGAGGTAAAATGTCCATCACACGATTATTGTTACATTTCCTTTTTTTTCATGAATTTAAATTGTAGTTATATACTCGCATATCTAGTTGAATTTATTTTTTTCCTAATCTATAAGCGATGAAGTTAAATTCATAATATTTTACTTTTCTTTTTTTCTTATTATTAATTGGAATATATTTGTAAATTTTTCTTATTATAGTATATTCTAAGTTAGTCATAAGATCAGCTGTAGGATGTAACCCCGGTTTATTGTAAAACATATGAAGCAAGATCAGCTGTAGTGATGCGAAGCTTATAACAAAGCTCTTAAAAACAACACAAAAAGCTCAGCCACTGGCCTATAAAAAGGCGATCAACGCATAGTAAATCAGCTAGTTTTAGACTAGATTAGCACTAGGTAGGTTGTATTAGGGGACTAAGATAGGAGAGTTGATGTCATCCTCTCTAGTCTGGTCAACATTTTTGGTAGCCAGGGAATTGTTCTTTAGGGCAATAGGAAAATTAGCCGGATAGAAGAGTTAATGTCATCCTCTCTAATCTGGTTAATACATTTTATTTAACTAGGAATTGGGTCAGAAGAGTTGATGTCGTCCTCTCGGATCTACTTAATGCATTTTGTAGCTAAGAAAGTACTCTTCAGGACAATAGGAAAAATTAGCCAATTAGGAGAGTTGATGTCATCCTCCCTAATCTGGTTAACATTATTTTGTAACCAGGAAATTATTCTATAGACAGTAGGCATATTACTTAGGAACTGGGTCAGACGAGTTGATGTCATCCTCTCTGATCTAGTTAACATATTCTCATCTAGGCATTATACTAGGTTAAATATCTACTAGGTGAGAGTTGATGTCATCCTCTCTTTCACAGCTAGGCACTATAATAGGCAAAATATCTACTAGGCGAGAGTTGATGTCATCCTCTCTTTCTCAGTTAAAAACCCTTACACTAGGTCAAAGCACTTACTAGGTAATAGATACACTAGTCAAACCCTACATTAGGCGAGAGTTACTGTTATCCTCTCTTTTACACCCTAACGGTCGACATTACGCGAAATACAAGAAACTAAGAACAAGAATAGCACAGCTAAGGACACAGAAAATACCCATGCGTATCACCTACAACTGAGATTCTTGCTTAATAGCATAAGGACATATTGAAAAAAAAACAAAGATACTAGATAAGAAATATTCTCAAAGCACCTATCGTTATAGCAAAGCCAATTTCTCTTTTCTTAAAATTTTATTTTGAAACACACAAAGCATTGTATCTCAAAGTTACGATAAAAATAAAATCTATCGATCTCTGAATTAATCAAAGTCTTTGAATTGAACTCTGGCTGGCCCTGGGTCTACCCCAGCACCTTTCTTTATAGTGTGCACTATTTTGTGGGCACACTACACCCTTGTCCCAGGATTTTTTTGTCTATGCTATGTGTGACAAGGGTAGAGTAACGCTAAGGTTTGCTCCAGACGTTAGGGAAATTTTTGAAAGAGGAGGGATCAAGTTCCCTCTGTTTCTAGGGTACCTATTGACTGGACACGGTTCCCTTAATGCGTTCCTGTATGGTAGAAATACAGGAGTGGATTCCACTGCATGTGCATGTGGATCTTTGGTTGAAGATTGGATGCATGTACTTTGGTTGGTTTATAATCGAATCTAAATTCGTAGGATTATCACTGCATCTTACAAGTATCTTATTATCTTTAATAGAGATCTCGATACACTTTCTTTTTATAAATTCAAATGTTATTATTTTCATATTCTTAATATCATTAATAGATGTACAATCCCAGCTGTAAAGTTGACCGTCGTTGGAACATTTTCTTCTTCTTCCTGCAATTAATTTATCTCTTCCGAAATTTCATCAATATCGTTAATATGTTCATCTGCTCTCAAAATCTTAGGTCCATCTGTTTTACCAGTCCTAAGAATTCTTGGTCGTTCTCTTCTTGACTTTTGTTGTTAAATTTCTTCTGCAAGTTGATCTTGTGTATCATTTTCATCTGTATTAAAACCATCTTCTTCTGATCTTCGAACTATATCACTATTATTATTGTCGATATTTACATTAGTAGTGTGTTCTACAATAAACCAATCATTGTCATTTTCAATATCATTGTTGTTACAATCAAAAGAATTTTCGAAAAATCTAACATCTCTTGAGAATACTATGGTTTTTGTTCTTGTATTAACATGGCTCCCTTAGGATCTGACTTGGACCGACCAGGCATTTTATCTAGTACAATTGCATTGCATCCAAATATTTTCATATGACTTACTGACGGTTTATTTCTAAATAACTTTTCATACGGTGTAACATTTTGTAGAATTTTAGTAGACGACCTATTTCTGATATATACAGCAGTATTCACAGCTTCTGTCCACAACCATTTAGAAACTTTCGGCTCTTCTATCATACAATTAAAGTCCTATTAGCCCTCTCAGCAATGCCTTTCTGTTGAGGTGTGTAAGAGTTTGTCGTTTGATGTAATATTCCTTGTTTTAAAAATTTTTCAAAATTACAGTTGAAATATTCGCTTTTTTTTTAAAAAATACACGATTGTATATCTCGTATAATCATCTATAAACGTAATGAAATACTTTGAACCACTTCGTGATTGAATTTGCATTGGACCACATAAGTCAGTGTGATTCACTTCCAATGGATTTGAAGTAAATACTTTATTAAATGATATAAATGAGTAAATGAGTTATTTTACAAGTAGCACACGTTATGCAATTATATTCTTTGAAATCTATTTGTTGACCACGAACCATAGAATTTTTCATAATTTTTTTCATGTCATGAAAATTTAAATAGCCAAAACGTTTGTGCCATATGACTGTGTGTGAATCTTCGTTGCTTAACATAGCGCACTCATTATTAGAGTTTAAATGAACTTTGAATATATCACCATTAAGATGGGCTACAAAAATAACTTCGTTTCTGCGCTTTACAAATGCCTTATTGTCAACAAATAGTACAGAATTTCCATTTTTTATTATTTTTCCCACCAATAAAAAATTTGATCTCAATTCAGGGATATAAAAAACGTCACGTAGTGTAATGGTTGCTTGTCCTGATTTGACAATTATATTCCCAATACCTTTCGTTATCACCCAAGGCAAGCATAACCTGTTGTTGATGTTCTTTAATATATTTAAACAAATTCTTGTCACAACACATGTATGACGATGCACCACTGTCGAACAGCTATTCACGATTATCAAAATTATCTGCGTTAGAACACAACGCATAGGACGGACTTTTATCTTGAATGTGTGAATTCTTGCACTGTGCGCGGACGTGCCCTCTCTTCCCACAAGCATAACATTTAATATTACGTTTACTTACTGGATTTTCATTTGTTGATTAAGAACGTTGAATCCTTTTTAAATCATTTTGCATCACAAAGACTTGCTCTTGAAGTGTCATACTTGGTAAATTACTTTTCCGTTGCTCTTCTTCCAAAATTTTTATTTTTAGTTGCTCCAATCGACTTCCTTTAAATCTGCTGCTGTTTAGTTGACCAGCATATATTTCTGAATGAACAAACTGGAATCGCACTAATCTTTTGAATAGATTCACTTTCCGGGTAGGACATTTGGCTTGATAAATACCACGAAGGGTATCCCAGGTACTCTTGGCTGACTTACAATCCTTGATATGTTGATGTCTGATGTTTTAACGCCTAACGTTATTGTAGCCAAAACCTTACTGTCTAATAACTTCCATGCAGCATCTCCATCTTCTTTAAAATCTTCATGCCAATAGTCTAGCATAATCAACAGGCACAGCATCTGGACAGACCAAGGTGCATAATTCTCGCCACATAATTTTTCAATTTGCATCACCGAGTAATGTAATAATGAAAAATAAGAACAATAATAATAATAATAAACAATAATAATAATGTTAGCATAACAAATTTAATACTTTAATCATGGTTTTTAATGATATGTCAAATGAAATTTTTTCACTTCTTTCTTTTTTTATATGATTTCTGAATAAACTGTTGAAGAGAACCAATGTGTTTTATTCTTAATAATTCTTGGTTCTCAATTCTCAATAATCTGCCTGCTACCACTTTATGTAAAGGTATAATAAAACTAGATTTCCAGATTTTGGGAAATATATTAAATGAAAGAGACAAATTGAAAAGTATAGACAAAGGTTTGCATAGAACGGTAGCACAATTTATTAAAATACAAGAAGTAAGCCCATCTGGTCCTAGTTTAATAAAAACATCATCTTCGCAAAGAACAATCCTAGGAAAAATGTGATATGAATTAATATTATAAGGGTAATCAAAACTTTTAAGAGATTGAGCAGAGTACATTGATTGAAAATTAGTCGCAAACATATTAGCAATTTCTGTAGAGTTGGAATATTCATTATTTTTAAAGCGCATAACAGTAGCAAGAATGTTTACTTTACGTTTAGATTCAACAAACTTAAAAAATGTCTTAGAAGGTCTCAACCCGGATTTTCAAACAAAAAGAAAAGTACCGAAGGACGCCAAATATAGCAACCTGTTAAATCGTACAAGTACAGCATAGAAGCCGCTAAAAAGAAACTGACACCAAAAAAGAAAAGGAGAAAGTCCGCAGTTGTGTGGTGAATATCGCAGTTTATACAAACATACGCATAGCCGTTTGTAAAGAATCTAAAAGGGGCTGGGATAGACCCAGGGCCAGCCAGAGTTCAAAGCAAAGAAATTTATTTTTTTTTCAAAATAAAAGGTGATAATTTATTTAAGTCTTTCTTTTATTATAATATGTTGATAATGATTAACTTATGATATGCTGTACATAACAAAGGAAGGTTTGGTGCTTTGCTTAGGCCTTGTGTAATATGATAGGTTAGCTATGTTTATCTTGTATCGTTTGGCTCTTGGCTAGGCGTAATGATGTGTGAGTTATGTCTTTGCTAAGTTCAAATGTAAATGGTGCAGACGATTCTCTTGCGTGTGTACTAGCTAATGCTAGCTTGCGAGTGCTCAGCCTGTGTTAAAACCTTGTTTGTGATTGAGGGGTTAGGTCGACTCTTATGTTTACGCTACTTAAATTGTTTGTAAAGGTCCTAATTGTTTAGAGAGGGTTATTCACTCTCTACGCTTGCCTAATATAATAATCCTAATTGTGTTCGAGAGGAATTTCACTCTCGAGCCTATACTTGTATAGTATAATTCTACCTGTGTTAGAGAGGAATTTCACTCTCGTGCCTATGCTTTGCCTAGTTATTTTTCTTGCGCTTGATCTGACTACGTACCTGTCAGCCTTAAGAATAGCTACTTTCCTATGCGGTGATCGGCTTTTTATAGGCCAGTGGCTGGGCTTTAGCTTGTTGTTTACAAGAGCTTTGTTGCAAGTTTTCACCAGTTATAGCTGATGTTAATTATTAGTGTGTAGTGTGTCATAAGCAACTGCTTATGACAGAGTCACTTATAAAAGAAGTAAACAAGTATCAAGCAATCATATATGTACACAATAACAAAAAAGGAAAAAATGAAACTAAGCATATATGTTTTTCTTTTATAAAACCACATAAAAGAAAAACAGTAGTAATAAT
Organism: Ornithomya fringillina; assembly: GCA_963978525.1. Lineage (NCBI taxonomy): Eukaryota > Metazoa > Arthropoda > Insecta > Diptera > Hippoboscidae > Ornithomya > Ornithomya fringillina. The sequence goes on along the minus strand of OZ021690.1, from coordinate 19,112,017 downwards.
TCAAAACAATTAACTAAGCATAACAATTAAAAAAAAATTTATAAAGGAAAAGAAAAAAAAATGCAAATGATGATTGTGTGATGGAAATTTTATTTAAAAAAAAATTCCTCATCACACTACCCCCCCCTTTCGTAGAATCTTCATTAAGGATTACGATTTCGCCATTTCTCCTTATTGTAGCCCGGTATGTTTCCCCTTGAATCGTATAATACCTTCTTGTCCGTGATCGTGTTGGCAATTGAGCATGTTCCCCAAGGAGGCGTGTTTCTACATCCATACGAATTGCGGCTGATACAGTCGATTCATAAATGAACATTACTTCAATACGAGTGCTTGACGGTTGAGAAACTGGTTTTGGTCTCTTGGAGCATCCCGGTGGTGTCCATAATTTGACGGTTGTTGTTTGACACTGATGGAACGGATTAAGCATCGGCGACGGTTGTTGGTGATTGGTCACTGGCGTACGCTCACATTGCCTAGATTGCACATAAGTAGGACTTGGCGGCTGGAGGTTCTGTCGCCGTCTGTAACACCCCGGAGGTGTCAATACCTTAGCTGTTGTCATTCGATATGGTCTGCATGGGCTAAGCATCGGGGGTGGCTGTTGGCTTCGTTTGCGATGAGCTTCTGTGGAACTAGGGGTGGGTTCAGGAGGTATAGGCTTCGGCGTCTTGGGGGACTCGGAACTCACGGAACTCGCGCACCATGGACGTGGAAGGATTCCTCTGATTGGTGACTCGCTGTCTGGTTCCGGGCTGAACGTCACCCGTGTTGAAGTGGGACCACGGAACGACTGCGGAGTGGTACTGTTGCTTGCTTGAGCAATAGGCTGCTTTTCTTGCGTGAAGACGGCCCACGGCTGGGCTCGAAGCTCGTCTTGCGTTTGGACGTGTGTAGTTAGGTGTGCGTCTGTCGGTGCAACTATCTAATCTATCTCGTCGAGCAAACGTGAAACATCCTCTGGACTGGATAGCCTATGGGAAGTCTGAGTTGTTTTTTCACAGGTTGCTTTTATAGTAACTGCGCTGTTTGTTTGGCGGTGAATGTTCGTTGCAATCGCACAAAATTCCCAAAAGCGTAGTCGATCTTTTCCATTAAATGGAAACCTTACATCTCCTGATAGCGTGGGGGTGTAGGCATATCGTCTTGTTTGCTTTCTTCACCAAGACTATGTCGAGGTGATGGTGTGTGGGTTATATCACCATCCATCGCGTCGCTACTAATTGTCATCGTACGTATCGTATCAGAGGCATCGTTTCCTATGTCGACTATGTTGAGTCGATAATGATAGATCCTCTATCATTATCTCGGTCGGTGGCCATTGGCGGTGGCGGCGGGTGGTGCCATGGAGATTCATGAGCAGGTGTAGATTCTATGTGATTGGCTGTGGTTTTGCTCCTGGTTGACGTTAAGACTGGGAACCGCCTCTTCCAATTGTTGGTGTAGATTGATTGCTACTTTAGCTGGGGTGTCGGGCGGGCCGAATAGCTCGTCCCAGGCAAGTGACTCTTCGGATGTATTTAAGTCAAATGCAGCATCATGCGTGTCGGCTTCTATGGAATTGACGTGATTGCTATTTACCTCTGATGGTCTACTAATTTCTGTGTCTTCCCGGGCGTGCACCTTGGTTGGGGATACTATTCGCAGTGTTGCACATCTTTATTCACACATCGAGTGTATGAACCTAGCTGTGGCTTTTCGGGGGGGTGCCATCTAGAACTTGGTACGACCCCACTAGCGTACGGTTGGATCGTTACTTGGTGATCTGATTTTTCCAATAGTGAGTGGCGTGAGTTTTATTTCTACGGGTTTGGTCACCTTGGTAGCCCCGTGAAGTTGTGGCTTTTTAAAAAAATAGCGCGACGTTTCTCATTGGCTTCTTTGCAGATACTTGTGTGCCGGAATTTTTCGTCGTCTGGATCTTCAGCGTGCGTATTAAAATATAGCCTGAGGTCCTTTACATGAGCTGTTCTGCGCTTACAAAAGTCTTCTATTTCTGCAATCACAGCCGAGGGCAATCCTATCACCGTAAAAGGGCCGGTAAACTTTGGTGCCAGTTTTGCTGCGAAGTATTCTTTTGCCTTGGATAATGGATGCTGGCGTACTAGTACGTGGTCACCAACATTTGGTTTCCATGTCCGTCTTTCCAAATTGTAGTGTCGGCTTTTGTCCTTAGCTGCTTTGGCCAAACTGTTTCGTACTAGCTCCCATACTTCGTTTAGGACTTCCGTCTTGTCTCTGACGTTGATTGCCTGTGTGCCTGTGCTGGCAGTCACTTCGTCATATAAGGTACCGGGTAAGCGTGGCTCGCGCCCAAATAAGATGTATGCTGGTGATAAACTTGTGAAGTCTGAGATACTGGAGTTCAGGGCTAGTGTTATTTCGGGTAGATTATCATCCCACCTGCGATGATCGTTGTCAGTGAGTTGAGCCATCATTATCTTTAGGGTGCGGTTGATCCTCCCGGAGGGGTTCTCGTGAGGGCCGTATAGGTACCCCAAACCACGAGATAATGTTTGCTCTCATAGCTTTGATCACTCCGTCGGTCGTTGCTTTCTTCTTTGAATATAATTCGACCCATTTTGAAAATTTATCCACCATTACCAGTAGCATGATGTTGCCGTGTGTTGGTCTGGGTAAAGGGCCTATGAAGTCTGTGCATAGTACTGACCATGGTTCATTCGGTATTTGGGTTATCATCTGACCTGCGGGCTGCTGCTGGCTTACCTTATATCTTTGGCAGACATCACATTGGAGGACACATCTCCGTATGTCTCTAAACATACCAGGTCAATAATAGAGTGCGGTGATGCGGGCGGTTGCCTTTCGTATACCGAGGTGTCCTGCCGTTGGATCATCGTGATTTTCCCTAAACACTCGTTTCCTGAGTGGAGTAGGTACACATAATTTCCAGGTATTTCCTTCAGCTCCATTGTGTTGTGTCGAGATATGGCGATATAGTTGCTCATTCGTGATTGTATAATCAGGGTATTTTTCTAGATTTGCTAGCAGGGTTTCCAAGTATTGGGAAGGCTAAGGGTATCTGTGGTTATGGCGCAAGTTTCTTCTTTTATTTAGCCATTTTAGGGACAGATGATCCGTGATTACCGTAAATTTGTAGCCCACCAGGTAGGGGCGCATTTTCCGGATTCCCCACATAATGGCCAAGCACTCTCGTTCGGTCACGCTATAGTTTTTTCCCGCTTTATTTAGGTGTCTGCTGGCGTACACTATGACCCTTTCTCCTGCAGGCGTCTGTTGTGTAAGTACGGCCCCGATGCCAACATTGCTGGCGTCTGTCTGTAGGACAAACGGTTTGCTGAAATCAGGGAATGTGAGCACTGGAGCTTCCGTCAGCTTTCCTTTTAGCGTCTCGAATGCTTTCTGTTGTATGTCTGTCCACTTCCAGTGCCTTCCCTTTTTCAATAATGCCGTCAGTGGTTGTGAGATTTCCGCAAAGCATGGGACGAAGCGTCTGTACCATGACATAATGCCCAAGAAGCTTCTCAATTCGCGTATGTTTCGTGGAGGATTGAGGTTTGATATTGCGGCTACCTGGTCTGGGTTTATTTCTCTGTGACTATATGCCCTAAATATTTTAGTCCATTTTTGAAAAATTCGCATTTTGATTTTCAAGTTTGTATTGCGTAGTCGTTAACTTCTCCAACTACATTCTATCAAAAATGCACTTCCTTTTCTCACATTCTCGAAGGTTCTATGCAGCTGTATTTCCTTTGCCCTCACTGTTATTGCCTTCGCACCTATTAAAGAGGGCGCTAAAGTAATGTCTTTCTCTGCGACGCCTCTGCAACAAATTAACTAAAATTAATTAACCATTAGTGCGCGCTTGACTTCTGAACTCGATGGACCTATGACTAGGAACTGCGCGCACTCATTTTATATAAAATAACAGGACTCTCTCTTTTGCACGATTTTGGCTTGTGTTTTATTTATAATCTACTTCATCTAAGTCTGATGTGATCCTGGCAGTGAAGGCTGTTGGCGTCTTTGTCAGTGCGACTTACTCTGGCTATATGAGTCTTAGTCACTCGGCCATATTAATTTAATACGTTAAAAAAAAAAATTAATTAACATTTAATACAATCGTAGTGTGTCGATAGCCATATTCGGTTGTGTTCTACGGAAAGAAAAATTAACGGATCGCCATTTAATTTTTTTTTTTTTAAATCTGACAGAAATAACTGTTTTAATTATTCTTTTAATCTATTAAATACTTTTCTTGCAAAAATCTTTTTTTTTGTTGTTGTTGTTGTATAACTAACACAATTGATATCTATCTCTGGTTTGGTGCCTGTGCATGACTAAGCAACGGCGTAAAAAGCCTTCGACCTCTAATTTAAGGGGTCGAAAATTAAAAAAAAAAAGAAAATGTTAAAACATCCTTCTTTAAAAGTGAACCTCCAAGCAGCCCAAAAATTTCTAAACAACAATTATTCTACGATGGATCAGACTGGTGCTTCTCTACCACCAGCTCATACAGATTCAATCAATGATTCTTTGTGTCTTTCTAACAATGCTTTCAATATTTTGCGTAACGATCCAAATTCTTATATAACAAATTTCAAGATTAACTACGACAATTTGCATCCAGGTCCAGGATGCCATCAATCCGGATGGTTCAAGAAAGCCTGTCAACGCAATTTATGTTGCCAAACATCTCTCAAAACTTAATTTATCTGATGTAGTAGTGATGTCCAAAATCAGTTTTGGCAGGTGTAAAATCATCTTCAAAACACCAAAGGCTGCCAATGATTTTTGTCTTAATCCGATTCTTGCTCCTCTCAATTTTAAGCCTCAAATTTTTGAACACTTAATTGCCAAAATGGGCATTATTTTCAACATTCCTACCGATAAGAGTATGGAGGAATTATACTCGCTCATTGATGCAACAACTCCAATCTTAAAACTTTATCGTGTCACTCGCCGTGTGGATAACAATATCATACCCACTGAGCGTGCCAAAGTTCTTGTCAAAGGTTGCGAGCTCCCTGCTTCGCTTAATATTCTTCATACAAAAGTCAACGTTAAGCATCATATAAACTTTGTTCAATGGGCCAAGTGCTTCAGATATAACCACGCTACTAAATCGTGTAAACAACAAATTCCAAACTGTCGCATCTGCTTTTCCAAACATCCTCCTTCAGTTAATTGTGCCAAGCCACTATGCTCAAATTGCAAAAAAGAGCACAATCCATGGGATAAGTCGTGTCCTGCCAGAGAAAGAGCATTCCTCATCAAAAAGATGATGACAATAGAAAATCTCTCTTATAGTGAAGCGAATGATTGATATCCGCATATTTTTTCTAATAACTTCCCAGCGCTGCCCCGGTCGAGTCATGATTCTCCTTTGTTTCTCAATAACAACAAGGAATCAGCAAGTGCTATTCACAATTTTTCCCGTATGCCTCAGTTGCCAAAAAGGCACCCAACATGGCATATAAACGAAATCGTGCAAGAGAAGCTGCTAATGATGAAAATACAATTAACTCTTGGAAGTATCCAACCAACAGATTTTTCGTCTTCACGGATTCTTCTTAATAACCACTGTGTCAACGAATACGAAAAAACTATTTCAGCTATCAACAAATCTGTCCTTGAGTTTTTAACTGGCAAAGAATATCTTTTTGCTGACCCATCTTTCAGATGCTGTATCCAATCTATAAAAGACAACATTGATAATCTTAATAATAATCTAGATCAAAATGACATAGCCTCAATGTCAGTTTCATCCCAAACACAACATTAAACAATGGTTTTCATCTGTCATTATATTGTTCAAAGCTTCAAGCACAATAAGGGCACTCTCGATTTTTTCCTCAACCATCACAAAATAGATATTTACGCTCTCTCTGAGATTTTTATATTTGATGAAGAGCATGCTTCTTGTAAGCTATCCAACTTTAATTCAATCTCCAAAACTAGGCCTAATAACTATGGTGGCGTGGCCATCCATGTACGTAACCGCATTAAAATTAAGAAACATGCCTTCCGCACTAGTTTTGATATTCTTGTTGCAACCACTACTAACTTGTCTCCAAATATAACGATTGCTTCTGTTTATTTTCCGCATTGGGTAAAATCTTCAGACTTTCAAAGAGAAATGCAAAAATTGATTGATTTTTTGGATCATTTTAATAACGTTTTTATCTGTGGTGATTTTAATGTACGTAGCTCCATATTTGGTGATAAATTCGACAGCGTGCGTGGTAACACACTTTCATCACTAATCATCAACTCACAATTTCGCACCTTAAATGATGGTCAAGCAACCTTCCAAAAATCGCTTCTCTATGATTCGGGGTCAGTGCTTGACTTATGTTTTACAAATTCCTCTCTACCGTGTACTTTGCATGTTCATGGAATGACGATTGGTGGCAGCTATCACTTTCCTGCAATTATAAATATCTCTTCCTCAAACGCTAACCCCAAATTATTGGTCTCCAACAAAATTTTATCTAAACAATTGTCCACAATTGAACTTAAAGATAACTTCACGATTATACTCTCTCAGTTTGATGATATTTTCAACAAAACCACCTTTCGCACCCGCTCTTTGTGGCAACCAAAGAAATGGTGGAATGATGATCTTAACAAACTATTCAGATTAAGAACAGCTGCCCTCAGGAAATTCAACTGCTCTAAAACCTTATTTGCATATCAAATCTTTCACGATGTAAATCAAAAATGGAAATGCGCAATCAAAGAAGCCAAAAGCAAAAACTTTGCTGAAACAATTGAAGATCTTGCCAGTGGTGGCAAACCACTCTACAATTTCATTCGTGCTTCCAATGCTTCAGTTCAATCAAACTTCTCCTCGCATAGAAATGAAGACAATAATGAATGTTTTTTAATGCACCTCAAAAGCAAGATTCACTCTTCAAACCTCCCAGCACATTATTCTTCAATAAGCAGTTCCCCGGAACCTTTTTGAATTTCTGACCTTGAGCTAGCTCTTGATTCCAAGAAAAAAAACTCTGCTGGTGGACACGACAAAGTTACTTATAAACATCTTTAGCCTCTGTCACAGGCAGCACTTGCTAAGCTGTTAATAGCTTTTAACTTCCAATGGTCAACTGGTGTAATTCCAGATGCCTGGCGAATTATTAAAATTGTTTCTCTACCAAAAAAAAAAAAAAATAAAAATCTTGACCATTTTGAAAACTTCAAAACAACGTTCTGCGCAGATGCCTTGGATTATGTCCATCTACACCAGTTCACATCATTTATGCTTTAAGTCTATTATTGCCGCCAAAAAAGAGCTATATCTAACGGCCAAAGAAATTCTCAAAATCAAACTTCATCATCCCTTGCTTTTCACGAATTTTGTCAACATGGATCCATCCAATTTCAGCATCTTTGACCGTCTGTGTCCAAAAATTTGCACCAAATACTCAAAAAAGCTAACGGTAATTCTGAACATAAACAGTCTGGCTTATAAAAAAAGTGTTTCTCCAGCAATTTTCAAATCATTTTACTCTGAAAAGATTTCAAATCTCATCAACTCTGGTTTCTCAATAATATCCACTGATGCCTCAATTAACTGTTATTCCACAGGAATTGCGATTTGTAATATTTCGAATAATTACAATTTCTTGAGGATGGAATCCAAAAAGCAGCTATATTTACTGACAGCAAAAATACCTGTTTATTGTTAGCAGTCCAAAGCACTCACAATTGTCATCATCAAAAAAATTAACATGTCTAATATAGTTCAAATTGTCTTTGTGTGGACACCATAAGCATAGAAATAAACGAAAGAGCTGATTACTTTTTCAAAGATGCAAGTCAATGTGGCTGTATCATTCATCCTAAACTATCCATAAAATAAGCCACCTCCATGATCCTTCACAGTCTTAAAAGTCAATGAAATGTCACTTACAGGAATGAATCGGTCTCCAAAGGAAATTCCTTTTTCAAAATTTTTGAGGCTCCTACATCTCATCACTAGTTCAAAAATCAAAAATTTCGGCCTGATGACATTACACTTATAAACAGACTAATGTCTGACCACAGATACAATAAGTGCTATTTTCACATGATTGGCCTTGAATTCAATAATCTGTGTAGCACCTGCCAAGCGAAGGAAGACAACAATCACCTAATCTTTAACTGTGCCAAGTATGATTTGTCCAGATATAATTTTCCTCTTCTTTAACAATTCAACAACCTAGTTGATCTTTTTAAATCTTGGAATTTCAAAGCCTTTCAGCAGCTAGTAGACTTCATAAATGTTAACCAAATTCATCTGTAAATGGAATTTTCTTGTCATCACTCACGTGTTTTTCAACTAATAACTCACCATTAGTATTCATATTAACATCTATCAACCAATTATCACCTCTATTTGTTTGACCATATGACTAATCTCAGGCCAATTGCAGTTGCCATGTAGGAATTTAAAAAAAAAATAACATTTAATAAGTTTTGCATTTAATTCTGTATTTATTTAATTTAAATAAACAATTCTCATTTTGGCGTTGATCAAGTGTAGTTGTAAGCGGCGGTTGTATTTTTGTGTTTTTTTTATGCTAACCTCAAAAATTTCTTTTTGTCATAACTTGATAGCGTGGCTTTTGTATTATTTTCATTTTTCTGGTGAATTATTTAAAAAAAAAAAAAAAAAGAACTTTAAGTGGTGTAGTGTATTTTTTACTGAACTTTTTTAAATTGTGTGGTGTATCTTTATTTTTACTGTATTTCTGTGAGTAGCAGTTTTTAAGAATTTTTATTTTTTTTGGTAAGTCTATAAGGCATTAAGCCGTCTCCACATGGAGTCTCGGCACAAAATTTTTACTTCAAACTCAGAGGAGTTTGAAAATTTTTGTACTGCCACTCTTGCTGGTGCTACTGGTGGGATGGTGGAAAATTTTTCCAGGGTTTCGGATACATCCGATGTATGTGAAAAGTCTGCAAAAAAATCAAAAAGTCAGTCTGATTTTAGTGAAATTTCTGCAAGGAAAAGAAAAGCGCATTCTCAGGAAAATACAAATGTAACAAAAAATTTCAATAATGTTGAAAAAACAAATCAGCAAGCAATAACCGATGATGTCAATAAATCTACTGAGAAACAAATAAACCTTTATGATAGGAATGATATTTGCAAATATGTGGTGTTCGTGGAAGTGCGTGAAAATGAGAAGGGAGAACGACCGCGGTTATTTTCCAATCTCTTCTTTTACAACTATTTGAAAAATTATAACCTCAAAGGACTAGTTGAATTAAAAGTTATAAGCAATGGTAGAGCCAAGTTCTTTTTTGATACTTCTGAAAATGCAAATTCTTTTGTCACTTCGAACAATTTTACTGGGAAAAATCTTGTTGCTTATATTCCCAGAAATTTTATTGAAAACTTTGGATTAGTACGAAATGTTCCAATAGACTTTAGTGAAGATGAAATTTTATGTAATGCTCTTTCTGATGTGAAAATTAGGTCCGTTAAGAGTTTGCAGCGCAGAGATCCAACCAATAGAGACACGTGGATTCCCTCCACAACTCTTAAAATTGGATTTAAAGGTGCTCATTCACCTAAGGAAATTAAATTTAATTTTTGTAATCTCCCTGTGGAGTTTTTTGTACCAAAAGTCAAACAGTGCATGAAATGTGGTAGACTTGGTCATGCACAAAAATTTTGCAAAGCAAAATTAGAACGTTGCCTGAATTGTGGTGCTGCACTGGCTTGTCCTAAACCTTGTAAACTTACAAAATGTTTAATTTGCGATTCAAATGAGCATACTGCTTTAAGCAGATCTTGTCCTGGTAAGGCTCGTGAAAGAGATATTAACCGCATCATGGCTATAGAAAATCTATCTTTTAAAGAATACAGAGAAAAATATTCCATGAATTATTTTAATGTTTTGGATAGTGATGTGTATGCAGATGACTTTCCTTCCCTCAGTAAAAATTCTGGTAGTAAAGGTGTTGTTAATACTCAAATGGAAGTAAATAAAATTTTAACTAGACCCAAGTTCAATAATGTGGTTAAACGCAAAGTTCATGAGTCTCCTGCTACTGCTGAATATCAATTTCCGCCTCAGATTCAATTTACGTATAATGCGAGTAAACGGGAAAATAATGTCCGAGTGTCGGAACTCGAAAAATTAGTTTCATCTATATTAAAGTTTATGTCTTGTCTGGTGGTATCTGATGATAGTGTAGATTTCTCAGAAAATATTAGAATCTTTAAGACACAATTTGATAGATTAGTTGCAGGTCCTTCAACGTCTAAACAAAAATAGTTTCCTTTTTGCAATACAATATACAAGGTGTCCCAGGATATACTGGAGTTTTAGATCTATTTCTTAATAAAAATAAAATCGATTTTTGTATTTTAAGCGAAATCTTTTTACCTAATGATCCATTTTGTGAGATCATGATTCCGAATTATATGTCAGTAGTCAAATGTCGTGATGATGGTTATGGTGGTGTTGCAATACTTGTTCGAAAGGGTATATTGTTTAGACATGTCCCTTTTCAAACTGTTTCTGATGTTGTTATTATTAAGACAAAAAATTTAAAACCAAATATTTGTATTGTATCGTGCTATTTTCCACCTCATTTAGACAATCAACGTTTTTGCGATAACATTCAAAGCATTCTTGAATTTTTAGATCGTGAAAGAAATGTTGTATTTTCAGGCGATTTTAATGCTAGATGTTCCTTCTTTGGTGACCATATAACCAATAGCAAAGGTAAATTTCTCCATGAGGCTATGTCTTTAAATAATTTTCGATTACTTAACAACAATAAACCTACTTTTACGTCTGTCCGAAATGGTGTTACATCAAATAGTATTCTTGATCTAACTTTCTCTAACTCTGTCTGTTTGTCTTTCTCATGGGATACGTCTAGGTTTTTTCTCAGTAGAAGTCATCATATGCCAATCATTTTTCAAATTAACAAAGATACTTTTCAAAGGCGGACAGCTTTTGTATCCCGTAGGCTTTTGCTTAACAATTTATCTTCAATATCTCTTGAGCCTGATTTCGATTCTATAAATACTTCATTTGCAAGGGAGCTCACTTTAGCAAAATCTGATGTCAATGTGTCCAAGTACAAACCGAAGCCTTGGTGGAATTCTAAATTACTTGCAACTTTCCGATGTCTTCAAGCTGCAAGAAAAAAACTGAATAAATATTCTACGCTCAGTAATTTTTTGGAATTTGAGGATATTCTGCAAACATGGAAAGCTGCTGTTAAGGAAGCTAAATCTGATTTTCGTGCAAACCTTATAGATGAAGTTTGTAAGGATGGTAATGCTCGCAATTTTTGGAATTTTATTAATGGACATCGTCATAACGATCGTAAAGGACATAAATTTTCAATCTGGAACGATAATAATAACAAAGCTTATCTTGAACTGTTTAAAAACCATATTCCTGCAAGTTCGTCGATTATCTTACCCACTCTTCCTTTCATGATTTCAGGGTTTTCACCTTTTACATATTAAGAATTTTTTAATGTGCTGTCGTCTAGAAAAAAATCCACTGCTGCTGGCTGTGACAACATTAAGTATGACATGCTAAAAGTGTTGTCCTATGAAAGTAGCATGGCCTTACTTAATGCAATGAACAAATGTTGGATGAATAATTATATTCTTGAAGATTGAAGACGTGTTAAGGTAATACCAATTCCTAAACCAGGTAAGGATCTAAATGATATTAACAATTTTAGGCCGATTTCACTTATTTCTATTTTTCTGAAAGTTATTAATCTTATGGTTAAAGTGAGGCTGACTGATTTTATTATGCAAAATGGGCTCATTCCTAAAAAATCCTTTGCAATCAAAAAAATAGATCTGCGAATATGTGTCTAAATGAATTGTCCTTTATTGTTGCCAAGGAAAAAAAGGCTGGAAATAAAGTTGTGATGCTGTCTTTAGATATAAATAGGGCATATGATTGTGTTGATCTGATAAAACTTGGGCAGTTGTTGTCAAATTATGGCTGTCCTTTAAATATTCGTCTATGGATACTAAACTTCCTTTCTAAACGTTTACTAGTGTTGGGGAATGAATCTGTGGAAATTCATGGTGGTCTGCCTCAAGGCAGCTATTTAAGCCCTACTCTTTTTAATCTGTATACGGCAAATTTGCACAATATTCAAGATCGTAACACGCATGTTTTTCAATATGCAGACGATTTTTTAATTTTATCCTCTGCGAAATCTTTTCAACAGGCGGTTGATAACCTTGCTATCAAGGCTAATTGTTTCTTCAATAGGTGTGCCGAATTAAATTTATCTTTCAATCCGAGTAAAACAAATGCGATCTACTTCGCTAAGGGGTCAAAAAAAGTCATAAATTTTTGCATTAATGGTGTACAAATTAATCAAACCAAATCCTTTCGATTTCTCGGTAGAGATATTAACACCAGTCTTACCTTCAGTGAGCACTACAATCGTACAATTAAGAGCTCGGTTCACAACTTCAGTGCTATCAGATTAATGACTAAGGTAAACGGAGGTGTGCCTCCTGGCAAAGCGATCAATCTATACAAATCCCTTGCGCGTTCTAAGCTTGAAAATAGTCGTACGACGACATGTAACTCGCCTGAGTATATTGATAAAAAAATTCAAGGTGCACAAAACAAACATCTTAGACGTTGTCTTGGTTTAACCCCCTCTACGCCGATTGACATTCTATATGCCATGTCTGGAGAGCTTCCCAATAAGTTCAGGGCGTATCTTCTCACAGCAAAAGAGTTAATTAAAGTAAGATGTTTTAATCAATCACTTTTTAATCAAATAATTGAATACAACTATGTTAATTGTAGTTACACTCACTGCTATAACAGATTTCAAAGTATTTTTAATAAGATTGGAAACACCTCAAATGGTGTAACGGGCAGTGTTAAATGTAAATTTGTTTTTGATATTCTATTGTCAATAAGTGTTTCTAAAAAGGGTATCTCTAACGCAAATATGGTTGCACTATGTACCGAAAAACTCAATTTTTATGTGGAAAATTGCTACAAGGTTTACTCTACTGATGGATCTGTGTCTGATTCGACATCTGGTTTTTCCGTAGTTGAGCATGATTGTGAAAGAATCTTTAAATTTAAAATTGAGGAAAAATTGTCATCCACCTTTATTGAGCTCCTTGCAATTAGACAAGCTGTTGAGATTGGTATCTCAGCTGGTCAAGGTAATTTTGTAATCTTTAGTGATTGCAAATCTGCTTTGCAGTTAATACGAAAAAGGGAGTGTCATAATTATATTGTGTCTGAAATCTATGATTTACTAAATGGTCTGGATATGTTTGAATGTCATTTTGTGTGGGTTCCTGGGCATTGTGGTTTCACTCTTAATGAGAAAGCTGATATGTATGCTCGAGAGGCTGTTTTTGATAGGAGGGTTGTACCTGTTAAATATACACCTAGTGAGGCTTTGCGTTGTATTCGTTTCAGTATTCATGACTCATGGAAAGAAGAACTCCTTTGTGTTTCAAGAGTTAAAAGCAACCGCCTTTTTTACAAGATTTTTCCCAACTTAAATTTTAAACCATTATCTGACACGGTTTTCAAGTCGAGTGAGATTAAAATACTGTATCGATTGGCTAGTGGTTATACCTATGATAATGTGTATCTTAAGATGATTGGTAGGTCTAATACAGACTTTTGTGAATTTTGTAATGCTGTTGATTCAGCAGAACATCATATGATAATATCAGATTCAACTTTCCCATTTTCACGCTTTTCAACAATTTGTGTGATTTACTAAGGTTGTGGGATCTTAAGCATATTAAAGAGCTACTCACATTCGTTAAAATGGCTAATATTGTACTTTAAATGTAATTATATTTATTCATAATAGGAAATTAGGAATATTTTCTATTTTTTAAGAAAGAAGTATAAGTTCTTTGCTAATTTTGTGTTTCTAAAAGTCACGCTCAAGTTAATTTTTTTTTTGTTTTTTTCTTTTTTTCTTTTTTTTTCTTCCCTTTTTTGAGATGGAAAGAGGTAAAATATTTCTTTCTGTTTTTCTTTATGTAAATATGCATACAGCCTATGCTTACACTCACTTGTTGCCCTGATAAATCTGCCTGGGCTTGTTAAGTTTTCTTCAAACTATTGCTTTGTATCGTGTTATGTGCTGTTTTATGGCGAATTTTTACTCTTTCTGCTGCTGGACATATAAGTTTTAGTCTTAGTCCATACCAACATCAATACTCCAAAAAAAAAAAAAAAATTTAAATAAAGTGATTATAACTAATATATAAATAAAATAAAATTAACTAATATATATAATTAAAATAAAGAAAGCTGAAGGAATAGATTTCTGGCCATGGAAGAAGAACTCGCCAATAAAGATTTCCAAACGAAAAGTAAATTGTACGAAGGTGATAATTTACGTTATCGTCGAACATGGGATAGACAGCCTCATGGTGATATCCAAGCTAATTGTGAATTATTAAGGACACTGCTAACCACCGATGATGCTGATGTGCACAATGTTGAAAAGCTATTAGCTGAAGATATAGAGATTTAGCTCCTTTATCGCACAAAGATTTAGAGTTAATGGGCTTTAAAAATTATAAACGAAGAGAAGAATTGCTACAATTTTTTGCACATCTAATCAAGATCCAAGTTATGATGAGTAAGTACATATATAAAAAAAAGTAACATAAGATATGAACTAAAGGTAAAAGTTTTGTTTGTAGTATATGCCATTTGAAAGAGGCTCTTGGCTATAATTGTCAGATTATGCACCAAGCTAGCAGTCATTTGGAAGCAATGCGTTCAGCTTTAGCGGCTGCCAATTATAAATTACAAATAATGTTATTCTAGGTGATAAATCTTTCGCAAGCCGCTTTGTGTTAGAAACTCTCAACGAGTTAACCGGTGTTACCGAGGACATCGATAAACAATTAAATCAATTGAAGATAGTATGGTTATTTTTTTATTTCAATAACGATTTTAAGTTGATATCTTATGATAATAACGATTATTTAATTTATCTAACAGGCCTCAATCTATTAGTTAAACTAAAAATTGTTTAGTTGTGGTAGTTTTTTAGTTTTACTAAAATATTGAGGCTGTTAGCTAAATTAAGTAATCGTTATTATTTTTTGATTATTTATACAAATATTATTTTATGTGATTTTTCTATTTTTTTATATATCCAGGCAACTTTAAGCATTTCAAATAACCAACCATATGTACAAACGAATCCTAAGCGAACGTTTGTTAAAACTTCGTTGCTAGTAATAAGTTCAGTTTTAAGTTTTGCTATCCTCTTCGCATTTTACTATTGGAAGTTTCGTAAATAATTTTTGTATTAAATAATTATTTATATCTCAATACTTGTTGCACTTTACAGTACAAAGAAAACGACGTTACACACAAACTTCTTTGTTTTTATTTTTTGTTATGAAAATATGAATAAATATGCATATAACATATAGAGAGGAATACATATGTATAGTTATGTTCAAAATAATAGCAGTGCTTGTAACTACGGTCAAAAAAGTGCGATTTTATCCAAAATAATTTGAATAAAATTTTAAAGCCTCTTCTATATTTAACTATGATCAAAAACAAACCGAATTTATAGAAAAGTATTTGGGTTCAACCTATATTCCTTCCAAGAAACAAAAAAAACTTCACAAATAGTCAAAAGTAGCTGTTCAAAATAATAGCAGTCCTGCTTTTTATTGTCAATTTTTTAAAATTTTGCATAGAAAAAAAATTTTACCCAAAAATCAAATATTTTTGGTAAAACAACTATTAAAGTTTAATTTAAAATAAATAATAACTACACCATTTTAAGGTTAAATTGAGAACTTCCAAATTATAATTGAGAACTTGCAAGTTGAAATTGGGAAACTGAAGTTTTAAATTGAGAAAACCAAACTCAAATTGAGAAAACTAAATTGAAATTGAGAAAACCAAGTTCAAATTGAGAAAACCAAGTTCAAATTGAGAAAACCAAATTCAAATTGAGAAAACCAAATTGAAATTGAGAAAACAAAATTCAAATTAAGAACTTCCAAATTCAAATTGAGAAAACCAAATTGAAATTGAGAACTACCAAATTGAAATTGAAAAAAACAAATTCAAATTGAGAAAACCAAATTGAAATTGGGAACTTACAAATTGAAATTGAGAGAATGCACTTTAAAATTTAAATTGTAAGTTAAGAAAATTAATATTGAAAATTGGGTTTATTTAAGTTTGAAGCATAAAAATTGGTTTATCTTATTTACTAAAAACCCAATTTTCAATATTAATTTTCTTAACTTACAATTTAAATTTTAAAGTGCATTCTCTCAATTTCAATTTGTATTTTCCCAATTTCAAATGTTAAATTACCAATTTCAATTTTTATTTTCTCAATTTCAATTTGGAAGTTCCCAATTTCAATTTTGATTTTCTCAATATCAATTTTTATTTTCCCAATTTCAATTGAGATAAATTTTAAAATTTTAATTTTTGAATTCCCAATTTCAATTTTATTTTTTTCAATTACAATTTGGTTTCGTTTTCTCAATTTCAATTTTGATTTTCTCAATTTCAATTTGGTTTTCTCAATATCAAACTTCACTTTCCCAATTTCAATTTGGGTAAAACCTAAATTTCTCAATTTCAATTTGGTTTTCTCAATTTGAACTTGGAAGTTCCTAATTTCAATTTTGTTTTCTCAATTTCAATTTGGTTTTCTCAATTTGAATTTGGGAGTTCCCAATTTCAATTTGGTTTTCTCAATTTGAACTTGGAAGTTCCTAATTTCAATTTGGAAGTTCCCAATTTCAATTTGGTTTTCTCAATTTCAATTTGGTTTTCTCAATTTGAATTTGGGAGTTCCCAATTTCAATTTGGTTTTTTCAATTTGAACTTGGAAGTTCCTAATTTCAATTTGGAAGTTCCCAATTTCAATTTGGTTTTCTCAATTTCAATTTGGTTTTCTCAATTTCAATTTGTAAGTTCCCAATTTCAATTTGGTTTTCTCAATTTGAATTTGTTTTTTTCAATTTCAATTTGGTAGTTCTCAATTTCAATTTGGTTTTCTCAATTTGAATTTGGAAGTTCTTAATTTGAATTTTGTTTTCTCAATTTCAATTTGGTTTTCTCAATTTGAGTTTGGTTTTCTCAATTTAAAACTTCAGTTTCCCAATTTGAACTTGCAAGTTCTCAATTATAATTTGGAAGTTCTCAATTTAACCTTAAAATGGTGTAGTCGTTACGGACGTTCAAAACATTGTTCAATTGAAACGCGAAATTTAATAAAAAAATTGCGAAATAAAAATAAAACCTATAAGGAAATCCAAAATATTATTGGTTGTTCGGCGAATATGATTGCGAACGCTATAAAATGGAAAAATCGACCCCAGAATCGCGGCCGGAAACGACTAACAGATGAAAAAACCAATCGAAAAATTATTAATTTAGTGAAAAGGCAGCCAAATATTAGCTCCCAAATAGTGAAGGAGGAATTGTCACTTAATGTGAGCTCAGTGACAGTCCGAAGACGTTTACTGGAGGCTAATTTAAAAGCCTACAGGCCACGAAAAGTAGCACTTTTAACTAAGCGACACTTGAAAAACAGGCTTAAGTTTGCGTATGAGTACGTAAAGTGGCCAAAGTCAAAATGGAGAAATATTCTGTGGACAGAAGAAAGTAAAGTGGTTCTCTTTGGTTCCAAAGGTCGGAGGCAATATGTTGAAATCTTGGAAGAAGCTATGCTGCCGTATGCAAAAGAAGAAATGCCGCTTAAATGGGTCTTCCAACAGGATAATGACCCGAAACATACAAGCAAGCGGGCAAAAGATTTCCTTCAAGACAACAACATTAAAGTGTTGGATTGGCCAGCTCAATCCCCTGACTTGAACCCCATCGAAAACTTATGGGGGGATGTGAAACAAGGCGTTTTTGAAAAAAAACCGCTCAATGCAAACGCCTTGTGGGAAGTGGTACGTTCTACTTGGGAGAAGATACCCGTCAGTAGATGTAGAAAATTAGTTGAGTCAATGCAACGCAGATGTGCCGCTGTTATACAGAATAAGGGATATATAACCAAATATTAAATAAATCTTTGTTTTTTCTTAGAATTAACCATTGTTTTTTGTCCTTTTTCTTATTTTATTATTTTGAACAGCTACTTTTGACTATTTGTGAAGTTTTTTTTGTTTCTTCGAAGGAATATGGGTTGAACCCAAATACTTTTCTATAAATTCGGTTTGTTTTTGATCATAGTTAAATATAGAAGAGGCTTTAAAATTTTATTCAAATTATTTTGGATAAAATCGCACTTTTTTGACCGTAGTTACAAGCACTGCTATTATTTTGAACATAACTGTATATATTTTTTTGGTCATTTTTTTGAAACATTTATAATCTACACAACATATTAAGATTGTGATATACACCATTTCCATTTTAATTTCAGAAATAGTCAGTTAAAAATCAGATATTCCAAATGAAATTTAGAAACAGTCAATTGAAATTCAGATATTCCATTTGAAATTTAGAAATTGTACGATAATAAAAATATTATATATTGTATAATATTGTATTATATTGTATGTAACCGAAATATACACAGAATAAAAAATATATATAAAATATATATATATATATATAAAATAAAAAATATTGTATAATAATGTATGTAACCGAAATATACACACAATAAAAAAAGAAAAAATATTATAGGCCTTGACCGCTGCTTTAAATTTTGACCAAATTGCCTCGATCGGATTCAGCATTGGGCTATAAGGACTTAGCCTTAATAATGTAGCACCTCGTGTCTCAGCAACCGCTTCTACATAAATTGGAATGGCAAGGTGCATTATCACAAACAATAACCAAATCTCTTAAAGCGTGACCCATCTCTAACCATTTATCAAATAAAGTGTTAACCCAATCTTTAGCTTTTAACGTTCTTAATACATACATAGTTCCTAAAGTTCTTTATGCTTATTTATAAATATTCTAAATTTCAAATGATAATTTCTAAATTTCATGTGACGATTTCTAAATTTCATTTGGAATAACTAAATTTCAAATGGAATATCGGAATTTCAAATGACCATTTCTGAATTATTTTGATAATTTTTGAAATTAAACTTGAAATGGTGTAGTTTGTAATTTGCTATTTTATTATATCTTTTTTCATATAATGAATTTATATAGCGGAATTTGTATGGAAAAAATCAATATATTTAAATTGATAAAATTGAAGGGGTTTAAATTTGGATGTAATTTGATTTTAATTTAAAATTATTTCTTATATAAAATGTTGGGTATTAAATAGCCGGTCTTGACGCACTTGAACATTTTCTAATGTTTTTTTTTTTAACCAGTATTTAAAGCGCAAGTCAATAAATTTTTGGTAATAGGAAAGAACATTGTTACTTATGTCTATTACAATTCTTAAACCTTTTAAAAAAATTTTAACCCATGCAATAAGTCTCTAATAGTAAATAAATGAATTTTTAAATGTTAATTAATTTACTATTGTGTTAATGTGTTATTGATTCTATTAAGAGTGTTGGAATTATTTATTTATATATATTCGCTCATACATTTTGTTATTATATACTTGCTATAAAAATTGAATGAGTAGGTGTAGTAAAAACAAACTGGCAATGAATATGAAATGAAATAAATTTTCCTTACTTTGATTTTTCCTATCAACTAAAAAGTTTTGTTTGTTATAAAGACCAAAACAGCTTCTGCTTGTGGGTTGTGTAAAATTTTGTTTAGGGAAAACTTTGGAAAAAAAGTTTATTGGGAAGACTTCTCAAGAGCAACCAAACGACAAAATATGTTTCCCAAGGAACTAATACGATTTTCAAGCCAACATCGCGCTTTTTACTGTTATATGATATTAAGTGTATGGATATTTTTGCTTATAGCAGGTATTTACCTAAGAGATGATTACTCTCTCATCTTATTACCATTACTTATATGTATATTTCCAGGCATGTATAAATATATTGGACAAAATTCCAATTTGTTGAATACGAAAATTCAACAAAAACTCCTTTTGGCGGATTTCCAAGCAGTAGCTTCGCATTGGAGCAATTCTGAAAATTTACTGAAATATCATAAACACTGTACTCCTTTAACTAGTATACAGCGTTTAAATGATGGCGGACTACTGGAAGGTTGGACATTACAAGGTGTTTTATTAATTTTACGTCATGGTGATCGTGGCCCTATGTCACATGTCCGTACTATATCGGCTTTAAATTGTGGCGTAATGGGAGGGGATTATTTGGTAAACAAGTGCGTTTCGTTAATCACCATCTTGGAATTTATTTATTTTATATATTTTTTATTTTCTTTTTGTAGATATCGAAGTTTTCTTTTTAATGCCACTTCAACGTCCGGTTCAAATCATATGCATTGGAATAAAATGGGAGCATTTCATGGTTTACCGTTATTACCGTTAAGTGAAAAAGAATGCCTGTTGGGCCAATTAACTTATAAGTAAGTAAATGTTAATAAAAATATTCAAGGGAAGAGAATTCTTAATTATCCAGCGTGGCAGATTTATGATAACGCCATCTAATAGTGTACGTATTATATAACAACTCGAGCTTAATGCTAAATACTTTTTTTGTAAATTGTGAGCGTACCTCTTGTCCGATCATTTTTTCATATATATAAATATATATACCCAATTTCATCTTTATAGCTCAATTTTTGTGGCATTTAGAACAAATTATTTCAATTGTGGGCGTAACTGTTGACCGATTTTGCCTAATTTTAATAGCAATCCACGTGTAGATACTATGAAGAAGAATCACAGTTTCAGGGTAATACATCAAAATTTACAACTATGAAAGAGCAAAAGATATACAGACGCGCGGACAGACATGTTTAGTTCTACTAAAAATTTTTTAAACTGTATACAATATTTTAACATAAAGTTTATAATTTAATTTTGTGTGTGATAAATTCTTTTCTAAAAATATCAGAAAAAAAAAAACAAGTAAAAAGTATCCAACCCGCTTAAACCAATTTTGGTTGGTATATTTAAGTTATGATTGACAATGACGCTTATGTATTTTGGGCGAGGCCTTAATTCAAATTCGCCATTGATTTTTTTTCTATATTTCATTACAGAGGATTGGCTCAACTTTTACATTTGGGTGAAATTTTGCATCATATTTATGCTCTGCCTTTGGGATTGTGGTTGAAAAGGACAACAAATCAACTTGGAAAATCATCAATAAACTCTACTCCTTACGCGCAATTATTTAGTTCAGATGAAGTGGTGGTTTACACAACACGAGTGCGTCGTACTTTTCAATCTTCTATGGCCTTCCTTTACACCTTCTTGCCACCGGATAAATGGCTATCGTTGAATATAAAAGAATCTCATAGCATAGCATTTTGCTTTAGTGATTGCGCTTGTCCACAAGCGGATGTTATTCGGAGAAATCTTTTCGGATTGCAGAAACAACAATTATTACATGACAGTTTAGTGATTAAAATAATGCAATGGATTGGCTATAATTTATTGCCTTATAAAACGAATGATATTGCCAGTGATACACATGAAATTGTGGATGCCATATTAATGATTTTATGTCATAAAGCGGAATGGCCATGTCGCTCATTCAATAATAGTGAAGAAGGTGTTACAACGTCCAAAGCTAATGATTTGAAATTAATGGATATCATTAATATTGATCAGGATGATTTAGCGATGAAGAATATAATAGATATAAATGATGAAGAAAAGGAACAAGCTATTAGGAAAACTCAAGAGCTGAAACAAAAAGCTACCTTGGGTTGTATAGAGGCCAATCAAGTGGCAGGGTTTTTGTCATTTGCTACAAGGCAATCGATGCAGCAAGCTCATCATCCCTTTTATAAGAGTCTCGGTTTGCTGCGAGCCTATGGCATGATTCGCCATATTGTTAGTTATATGTTACGCATGATTTCCGGAGATCGTACAAAGTTTGTACTATATTCCGGTCACGATTGGACTTTACAATATCTCACCGCCGCTTTAGGTATTCAAACGGATACCACTTTTATACCCTACGCCACCCGTTTAGCCATCGAGGTATACAAGAGCGAGACACACGTTGATTTTTATTTTCGTATCGTTTATAATGGTCGCGACGTCACTGAACAAATTGATTTTTGTGCGGGTGGGAAAAGCTTGCGAGTGACCCGAGATTCACATGGCAATAAAGCGGATCTTTGTCCCATAGAAAATATTATACGTTTCCTGCATGAAGACTATTTTGCTTCATTGAATGCCACCAATTTTAAAGATGCCTGCCTAATGCCACCAAAGTTTAATGAATTTTAATTACAGAACACGAAAATAATTCTTTGCACGTTGATACATACCATGAAAAATCTTTCATGTTATTAAATTTTTTATATATTATCTGTGTGGATTTTAATATGTTGTCTGTTTTTAACATGTTGCAAATTATATGCATTTCCACAAATTTCATATAAAGACGTAACTGTGATAAATGTAGTGAAAAGAAGAAACTGAATATTGTGAATATTGTGTTTATAATGATAGGAAAAATGCATACTCTGTCTCCTACATTAATACCAGAGACCACTAAATATAGAGACGGAGTGTCATGCTCTTAAATTTTGCGGTAAAATCTCAAGATTTATTTGTAAGGAAATATACAATGCATACAAGCAAATGTGTACAAAATATCAAATGTATACTCAAGATTTATTTGTAGGGCAATATACAATGCCTACAAGCAAATGTATACACAAATATTTTACTTGTTTTGTTACGCTGACTTGTGTTTACTATTACTAGTTTTATATATTTTTTACAGGATTGTTCAATACTTTTCTACCCAATAATACAATAGAAAAAATTTGAAAAAAAACATCTTTACAAAACATCAGGAATACATGTATAAATGGTCGAAAAGTCGAAAAGTGGAAAAGTCGAACGAATAAAAATAGAAGAAAGCCTTGTTTTCATTTATTAATTACAATATTTATTTATTCATTCATTCATTCATATATATAAAAAATTACATACGTACAAAAGTTTGCAATCAATGATATTCCCTTTGCTTTGCTTATAAGCACAGAAAAAACAACAGCAGTAACACATGCGCGTAAAAAACCACTGTCCAAAAGTCTCTAAGTCGCGTGCGCCTTAATGACGAACATTCGTTTGCATTGTATGTGTAATCTGTGGTATTCCCTTTGCTTATAAGAACAGAAAAAACAACAACAGTAACACATGCGTAAAAAACCAAAAACAAACAAAAAACTAATTCTTCACTGTTTTCGGTCTGGAAAAAATGCAGAGTAAATTGGTTATGTGTTAGTATATTCACACGGACACAAAACCCCTTGCTTCGCGCATCTCTTTACCAATACTCTTGCGAAATTTCGCAACATCGCCCTGAAGTGGTTGAAAAATATATATTTTAACAAATCTTCAACTCAGCTTTGCTATGTGCGCTATCGAAGCGAAACATATTAAGTTCCTCCTAGCATGTGTGGATTTGTGGTTATATGCGCATGCAACTCATACACCACCACACTATATATGACAGAATAGACAAATAAATCATTCCTTCCTAACATATACATATGTTATCTAAGAGCCGTCCACGTATAATTGTAGGGACGTGCGCAAATAAGTCGACTTTACGCGTGCGCCACAAAAACAAACAATTGAGAAGCCAATAGCTTTTTTGTTCTTATTATAATTACGTGTAGTGGGTAAAGTATATATTTTGAAGTCTCTGGACGTACTTTACCCACTACACGTAATAATAATAAGAGTACAAAAACTTATGAAGTCGTCCGATTTTTGCCCTACTCGAGCTAAATCATGTCCGAGGTTAGAATGAGGCGAGTAAAAAATGAATAAATATAATTAAATAAATCAATTTGAATATAATTGTGTAGTTTTTACAAATATTTATTTGCGAATTACATAAATGCAAGCATATGTTACATGTTGTATGATGTACGAAATTCTTCATTCTAATCGACTTATTTGCGCACGTCCCTACAATTACGCGTCAAGACCTCTTAGATAATATATATAAATGTTAGGGAAGAATGATTTATCTGCCTATTATATCATATATAGTGTGGTGGTGCATAAGTTCCATGCGCATATAACCAAAGATTCACAAATGTTTTTTCATTAACCCACATGGCAAAGCTTAGTTTAAGATTTGATACAATGTAGATTTTTCAACCATTTCATAGCGATGTTTCGACATTTCGCAAGTGAATGGATAAAGAGATGTTTGTTTGTTTTTGGTTTTTTACGCATGTGTTACTGTTGTTGTTTTTCTGTGCTTATAAGCAAAGCAAAGGGAATACGACAGATTGCACATACAAAACTAACGAATGTTTGTAATTATGGCGCACGCGACTTAGAGACATTTGGGTAGTGGTTTTTTACGCTTGTGTTACTGTTTTTTAAAGGGAATACCATAAATTGCAAACATTTGTACGTATGTAATTTTATATGTATGATGTGTATGTAATTTACTTTTATTTCATTACTTAAACAATGACTAATAGTTATCAGCTAACAATTTCTTGATTTCTTTTTCATTATTACAGTGCTTTCAAATATGACTAATGGTTATTGGTTTTATATCTGGTAAGACCGTGAAAATCATAGGGTTTTATTGTCAAAGTAAATAAATAAATATATTACAATTTAAAAAAATTGTATGAAAATTTTGTATTTTTTGTTTCAAATAAGCGTAAAAATAGTATGGAAAGCAAAAAAGGAGAAAATACAAACAGAATTTTTATTTGTTTTATATTTCTTTATTTATTTCATGTTTTTATATTTATACGTATATATAGTATATGTTTTAATATGTTTACAAATTATGTTTGTCAATTAGATCAGCTGTTTTGCCAACTAATATTTAAACAATGGAACAGCATTGGTTAAGTAATTGATGATATTCGACACTAATAACGAAATGTTTGATATAATAATCAACAGTTGTTTAAATAATGACTGTAATAATGGGCAATAATAAATGAAAATAAGGCGTTCTTTCTTCGTTCGACTTTTGGACCACTCATACATTTTTTCCTAATGTTTCGTAAAGTTGCTTTTCATCAACTTTTTTATTGAAATATGGTGTAGAAAAATCTTAAAAAATACATAAAACCAGTAAATACGTGCCACATTGGGAAACACAAATCAGAGTAACAAGTAAAATTGTAGTTATGGGATGTATAATGTACGATGTTCATGCATTACGATACGGGCCTGCAATTTGGCTTGAGATTCTGCCGGCAAAATTTAAGTGAGGGACACTCCGTCTGGTAAAAATATAAAAAATAATTTAGAGTATTATTTATTATTTTGTTCAAACATTTATTTATCTTTAACTGACGCATCTTTTTTGGCTGGGAAAATCCTTATTTCTACAAAGGAGGACTTTGACTTTTTTTTAGAGACCAAATTTCAATCAATCATTAACGATATTTCGACTAAATATTTTGAAAACAAATAAAAGAGTCTTGAATTCTTGGCACTTAAGATTATTAAAATAAAACAAGTGAAAATATTATTGTCGGTCAAGCCCACCACACACCACACACTTGATATATTATTCAATTTAATATTTTTCCTTGAAAAATAAAACATTTTATTTTTTATACCTACTTGTATTTTCAAAAAATTTCAATTTAATAAAAATGTCAGAAATTTTTTTTAATTTTTTCTTTGTTTATGAATTAAAAAAATGAATTTTTTATATGGGTCCGATGCTATCCATTTTCAAAAGGGTTTATTTTTGGGCTAATACATATCATTGTACCAAATTTCATGGAAAAATCTCAAAAAATAATAGGACTTCATATGGGGAGGGGTTCTAAAAATGGTCCAATCCGGTCTATTTTTAATAGGGTTCCCCTTTGTACATGCCTTTGTCCCAAATTTCATCAAAATATCCCAAAAAATGCGATCTGTAGCTTACGCACAAATTTAGATGGACAGACAGGAGGACAGATGGACATGGTTAAATCGATTCAGATTTTTATTCTGAATCGATCGGTATAATTGAATTGAATTGAATAATTGGGTGTGGCAAACATCCGCACAAACTTAATATACCCTTTTCTTCAGGGTGGTGCAGGCTATAATGATTCTCATAAATCAACGGCATGGTTTTAACGTATTTTAAGAGGGAGGGAGGACTCATGAGGAGGCGTCAGAAACTCTACAAAGTATATATATCAACATAAAAACTTAAGTTGATCTAGATATATATTTATTTTATTTATTTATTATTGATGAAATTTTGATTTTTAATAGTTCGTTATTTAAATTGGGTAAAATCATTCAAAAACCAATCGACAAAAATCTATTCATCTGCCTTAAAAATTGAGATACGAAGTTTAAATTTGTCGTGGTCGGCGTGGTCGGATATCATTTACGCACATAATCGACAAAAATCTATTTATTCGGTACAAAAATTTACCTATGGAAATTTGGTATACATATATATAATTATTTCATCCCTCGATGAGCCAAATAACAGATTTGCCCACAATTTACGAAAAACTTAAAAAAGCGTAAAAATCGACTTTTAATATGTTATACATACCCTATTAGAGAAAGCAATCACATGGTACACGCACTTTAAGTACATTAAAATTCTCTAAGGAACATGTATGCCAATTTGTAACCTTTTATCTCTTACCTTTTCTTGGTGATAAAAGGAAAAAAATTGGGAAAACTGTTCAAAAAGAACTGAGTCTTTTTTACTTTAATTGTAATTGATTTTGCTGAATTTCAATAATAATCTGCTTGTAAGAACTATGAATTTTTCGGCCAAGTTTGGAGTTGATGTTTCAATTTTTTGCGACCGGGAGAATGTTTAACATCGACAAACACAAAGACGGATAGACAAAGATAATTAAATCGGTTCAGATGATAAGTTTATATATATACATATACTTTCTAGGGTCTCTAATGCTTCCTGATGGCTGTTAGAAACTGAATATACCCTCGACATCAAGGTGGTTATATACATATAACAAGAACCACTTATATTGTATTATAACAAAACACAGTAAAAAAACCAAAACTCCAAAGCATTCTTTTTAAGGTTAATGACCAGGAAAAATATTACTCAATATAGAAAAGAATGATCTCCCATTAAAGAAAAGAAAAGAAAGCAACGTGCTTACATTCAACGTCAGGCACTCAGTTTTATTATAACATGTTTGGTGTTATGTTTCATTATACCCTCCACCTCAGTGATGAGGGTATACTAAGTTTGTTCTTCCATTTTCAACACCCAGAAGGAGGTCTCAGAGTCCCTACAAAGTATATATAATCCAAAATTTTGTACAAGCACTTTTAGCTTTTGCACGCAGATCGCTATTTAAAATAGGCAAAATCATTTATCTGCCACAAAAACTGAGCTATAAACTTGAAATTTGGTATGTACATCTATAAATATTAGCTTCATCGATATGCCAATAATGGGCGTATTCGAATTAAAGATACCCCCAAAATCGACTGTATAGATATATATAAAAACTATATATCTGCCACAAAAGTTTACTTGTGCACTTGAAATTTAGTGCACTTATTAAAGATTAGCTCATCGATGCAGTAAAAGTGGGCATGATCGGATAACAGACACGCCCACAACTTACAAAAAATCATATTCAACGTAAAATTAGACTTGCATGCTGATACGTAATACATACACTATTAGAGGGCGCAATATATCTATATTTGCCACGCCCACAGTTGTGGAGGTGGAGGGTATTTACGATTTGGACTATGCCAAATTTAGTTTTCTTACTTGTTTTTATTATATTTTATCATTTTTAAGCGGGTTACTGTGAGGGGCCAGCTATACAAATTAAAAATGTGCTGAGGCTGGTGTTTTTTTTTAACTTATATGTACTTATAAACCAACACACACACAAAAAAATATTATTAAGAGTACTTCATGTAAAGGCACTCTCTCAATAATGCTGAATGCCTGTTAACCATCAGTACACTTTGTTACTTGCGTAAACGGAGTATAGTTTAGCACATAAATAATCAATCCCCCTTGCGGATATTAGGCAATAATAATAATAATAATAACAACAAAAACAACAACAGAATAGTCTGTTGTTGCCATCTTCTACAGAAACTTGAGGAGGGAGGGGGTTTACATCTTTATAATTATTATACCCACCACCTTGGTGATGAAGGTATACTAAGTTTGTTCTTCAGTTTGCAACACCCAGAAGGAGGCGTCAGAAACCCTACGAAGTATATATATATTCTTAATCAGCGTCAAAAACTGAATCGATTTAGACATGTATGTCCGTGTGTCTATCTGTTGTAGGCATTCTCACTGGCATAAATTGTGAGATATTGATCCAAAATTTTGTGCAGGCACTTTTAGTTTTTCCACGCAGATCGCTCTATAAAATGGACAAAATCGGTAAAGAGCCACGCCCACAATCGACAAAAATTTATTTATCTGACACAAAAACTGAGCTATAAACTTGAAATTTGGTATGTACATCTATAAATATTAGCTTCATCGATTTGCGTATTCGGATTACAGATACGCCCACAATCAATAAAAATATTAATATCTGCCACAAAAGTTGACCTAGGAACTTAAAATTTGATATGCGTATACATAGTTATCCCAAAAATGGGTGTGATCAAATAACAGACACGCCTACAATCAACAAAAATCTTTATATCTGCCACAAAAGTTGACCTGTGAACTTGAAATTTAGTGCATTTATTAAAGTTAGCCCTTTCATCGATGTACCAAAAATGGGCACGGTCAGATAACAGACACGTCCACAACTTAAAAGTAGACTTGCATGCTGATACGTAATACGTACACTATAAGAGGGCGCAATATATCTATATTTCCCACGCCCACCGTTGTGAAGGCGGAGGGTATTTACGATTTGAACTAAGCCAAATTTAGTTGTTATACCCTGCACCACCCTGTGGAAAAGGGTATATTAAGTTTGTGCGGTTGTTTGTAACTCCTAAACGGCAAGTGCCACATCCACCTTCAATACCGATCGAATCTATAAATCTAAAACATTTTTAGAACCCTTCCCCATATGAAGTTTTATTATTTTTTGAGATATTTTCGATGCAATTTGGTACAAGGACGTGTATTGGCCCAAAGAGAAAACCCTTTGAAAATGGATAGGATCGGACCATTTTTAGAACCCCTTCCCTTAAAATTTTTTTTTGATTTCATAAACAAACAAAAAATAAAAAAATTTTCCTGAGTTGTGTATAATTTTGAAATTTTTGAAAATAAAAGTAGGTATAGAAAAATAAATATTTTCATATTTCAAAGAAAAAAATTGAATTGAATAATATATTAAGTGGTGGTATATGATAGTCGGGCTTGACCGACTATAATATTTTCACTTCTTTTTTATTGTTGTTGATTTTGGCAAAGATAGAAAGGGATGGGGGAGGGAAGGCACTATGTATGTATGACAGCTGAATGAACAGCGGCATTAGGAGAAATTGGTGAAAACTATGTAAGTGTGTGTTGTAATACAACTTGTGTGTGTATGTATGTGTGAAGTACTTACATTTAAAGAGAGGTATAGCAGTGTTTGACTTTTTTATTTGTTTGTAACCGCGTGCATTACACATATATATATGTGTCTCTCTCTCACCCATTATTTTTTATAGCCAAACAAACAAAAAATAATAACAAAAAGTATTTATTGTTCGTTGTAATACATTTATCAATTGTTAAAAATGTGTATACGCATGAATGTGTGTGTGTGTATGTGCTCTCTTATAAGCACTTGGTTAGGCACTTATATGTATGTGCTCAGGATTTAATGCTTAGTGCACTCGCACTGCATGTTTGCGTTACATAGGCATAAGGAGCCCAGATTTGTTAGGTTGCAACTTTTACGAAAGCAATATTGTATTTTTTGAAATTATGCAAGTATATACATTCACACATACATAGATACACTGTCGCACACACAAATTAAAATCATTCATCTCTACCTACCACCATACCGTGCATGCATATTTTTAGCTTCAGTGTATGTGCCTTGTATTTTGTCAGTTATTCCGCTCCATTCACTCACTCATCTACTCACTTATTTGCTTATCTGCAATATAATGCAATGTAAAAACAAGCAAACGAACGAACAAACCTGTACATGCCCCGGTTACGTTTATTTTCGATGCACATACTTAGCTACTTGCGTACAATTGTGAAACGAATGCACTCTCTCTCTCTTTCTCTGTCTAACAAGCTTTAAGTAAGAAATCATGGAGAATTGCGATTCTTTTTATTTTATATATTTTATTATATATAAATATGTGTGCGCATTTGGGTTTGCATTTTATTTTCTTTGAAAAGTTTTTTCTCCTGCTACACTATTAGATGAAGTACCTTCTTTCTTTAGAAAACTAACGGTTTACATTCTAAATGTTTTTCTCCAGAAGGAGTATGGTGGGAGAGTAATAATGAAATATGTAGTTCCTTAGTTTTTGTTAGTAAAAATTCTACAATACCCAGACAAGCTTCAAAGATTTCAAATCAAAATTTAAATTGACCTAGTCATGTCTGTTCGTGTGACCACCGGTTGTTATTACTTTCTCAATCGAAAATTTCGAGTAATTCTTCTGAATAAAGCATTTCTATTTACTGTACATATATATCTATCTTAAGAGGGCAACAGCCAGCCCACAATCGTAAAGAATCTCTATATCTAACATAAAAATTATCCTAAAAACTTCATATATGACACGTATATTAAAACGAGTGAAAGTATTATAGTCGATCAAGGCCGATTATTTAATACCCTACAGCACTTAGGCCCTTAAATTATGCAACAATTAGTTTAGTTGTATTTGTATACGCAATGTTTTGTCATAAAAGTCTCTGCCTGAAATATCATTTTATGGGAAAGGACTATAAAAATGGTCCGATCGTGTTCAAATTTGGCACAGCCAATTATAAGATTTCACATTTTTGGAAAAAATGAAAAGCTTATTTTTATAACATACACCCCTTATGGCAAAGGGTATATTAAGTTGGTGCGTAGTCGTACGCCCAAAATGTACAAAAAAACTTTATTCAATGTAGAATTCGATTTAATAGTGGATACATAATATAAAAACACCAGAGAACAAAAAACAAGGTATATGCTACGTCTCATATTTATACATATGTTTAGTTTTTTACTTAGTTTTTTTTTTCAAGAAAAAGGAAGACAATTACATGATAAATTAACTTAAAAATTTTAACCACAACCACCTACCATTTTGGAATCAAAATCTATGTCTATTTAACCATGTCCGTCCGTACGTCTTGTGTACATGTAAATTTGTGCTTAAGCTATATGGCGCATTTTTGGAAATATTTTACATGGATATGTTTTAACCCAAAGAGGAACTTTATTGAAAATAAACCTATTTGAAACAATTTTAGAACCCCTTTCCATAAAAGGTTTTATTATAAAGAAAATCGCATTTCTTAATATTTTTTTAAGAAAAACTTAGTAATGAATAGGTAATTAACTTAATAATTGGTTGTAACAAATTTGTACCGGATCGGACCATTTTTAGAACTCCTGTTCATATAATGATATTTCACGAATTTATTTAATCAAAATTCGTCCATTTGTCTGTTAGTTTATGTAAATTTATATTCATCATAATTTTTGAAATATTTTGAAACAAATTGTGTTACATAATACGTTACACAATACGTTTCAAATGAATAAAATAATTTTTATACGTACATCCGTCAATTTAACTGTATTGTAATTAGAAGCCAAAGCAGACAACTGATTGATCTAAAATTTTTTATACCTATTAATTTTGGTATTAAGATTTTTGTAGTAAATTTTATATTTATCGCATAAACATTATGGCTGTTAGTTACAAATTTTCTAATTTCTAAAAGACGGACGTACAGACATACGTGTATCAAAATTCTATTAAAATTATTTTAACATTTATATATGTATAATTTAATATATGTTTTTTTTTTATATTGTAGATGGGTATATATAGGAGTTGGCGTGTCAAATTTGAATTGAATTTATTAACGGGAAATCTATTTAACTGAGAGAAGACCTATCTACATACCTGTGTGTGTGTGTGTTATAAAAAAGTGCATTTCACTCACGTTCTCATACTCATTTTTCTGTTCTTCCTTATGACTACTTAACGTTAGTTTAGTTCAATAATAAAACGAAAAAGAGACAGCAATCAATACAATTGACGTAATATGACGGTGACGACGGTTTACGGTTTACTTTCGTCAAAGCAGACGCGCATCTACTTATTACACACAAAATAATAAATAAGTTCGCAATTTTTTTTTATATTTTCATTGTTTTTTTTATAATCTTGCAAATATTTACTTGCCTGACGTTACTGAGGCTCTGTTACAAAATGTTGAGGAAGAAAAATCCGGTGAATATGAAAACAACTTTTTTCATTGTCATTTTCATCAACGTCAGTGTGCAAAATTATTATAATTTTTTATCTGTTCTTCTTCTCGTTCATATTGTTGTTGTTGCTGTTAAAAGCGTTGGCTATAAGCTTGAAAAAGAGAAAAAAGAGAGAGATAAAGAGAAACATATTTTTTTCTTAATTTTATATACTTTAAAGTATATATCTAATTATTATATAATAAAAAAAAATTAACTAATAACAACAACAACATTATTGTTTAAAACTGAGAGCTACTGTTTTTACTATTTCTCATTCTCTCCAACTCTCTTGCCCTTTATCTATTTCAACAACATAGCAGACTTCTTAACAGCTCCTTGTTGAGAGGCTAAGATAAAAAAGACAAAAACAGAAAAAAAAACTAAAAACAAATCTGACTCAAACTAATAGTTTTCTAACGTCTATGGAAAATAGACAACTAGGCAAACATAATTCGTGGAAAATTCAGACCATATGCACACTGACTGACTATATTTTTCTCATCTAAAGACACTAAACATTAATTCTGCTTCTGTTGCTGCCATTATCGCCTCATGTGTCATAACTATAGCTCTAGTTGCTATTGTAGCGCTATGGCCACCTTTATGTTTAACTAGGCTTTCTGTGCAGCTGGCTACTAGTGAGGATGAATGGTAGATAGTAGGCTGGCTGCATGGTTGGTTGGGTTGATGCTTGCTTGTGGTCTGCCACAACAGAGACTGACGTTAACATACCATGCAGTTTTACAACAGTGTACAGCATACCCGTTTGGCCAACATTACCCGATAGATTGTCTAATATGGTTATATATATACATTAAATCCATTGTTGCAGTAGTTGTTTACTTGCTAGGTGCTGCTGATACGGCATCATTGTCCAGAGAAACCTCTGTATGCCTATATAAAAAATATCTGGTTGTTTCTATAAGGTATAGTTCACTGACTGTTATAACGGGATTCATGTTGTAGCCATTTCCACCTAAAGTACAATGCATTACTTTTACATTTGCTTTGAAATGTATAAGAAAGCATTTTACATAGTTATCAAATGGGATAAAATAGTAGCTAATTTATTTACGTAGGAGTGTGTACCATTAAATATAAATAATATGTAAGGTTTTCTTCAGTCGTAAAACAATTTTTGTTCAATAACAAAATTCTCCCATTTGTATAACGTATCTTACTCTTTGAAATGTTTGAATCTTTCTCTCGTTGTGTTTTCCGTTTACAACATCTAGAAGAAACCAACATCTAGCCAGAAAACCTACAAAGTATATATATTCTTGATCAATAACAAAAACTGAGTCCATCTAGATATGTATGTCCGTGCGTATGTCTGTTGCTAGCATTCTCACGTGCGTAAATTTTGAAATATTGAGCTGAAATTTTGTACAGACACTTTTAGTTTTTGTACACAGATCACTATTTAAAATGGGCCAAATTGGTCAAAAGCTACGCCCACAATCGACAAAAATCTATTTATCTGCCCCAAATATTGAGCTACTAGGTTGAAATTTGGGGTGAGTATGGTATTTGAGGACACTCATATAAATGATTGTGATTTACGGAGAATAATTTTGTTTGTTTTTTTCTTGTCAGATCATCAACTATAAAATAACGCAAAATATGAAGAGACATGCAGTTATAGTCTCTATATGCGCTAAACACACCGATTTAGAAATCCCTAATTTTCTGAATTGCGTCCGATTATTCGTACATAAGGTTCGTGAATTTGAAGATCAGCTGGCGATCTTCGGGAACAGGCTTATCCAATAAAAACTATTCAGCTAGAGTCGTGCTGCATACATTTGGAGATGATTCCAATAATCTCTAATAATATAATATATATAACAACATGAATAACGTTCGCTTTCAGCAGTAATAATTTTCAGTGCCAGACAATCATTATATATGTCAATGTTAAAACGGTAAAATCATTTATTCTCAAATGAGATAAATTATTAAAACGTTTTGTATTGGGAAAATGTTTTTTTGAAAATTTCGTAACCTTCTCATAGTTATTCCATACACTGATGTGCCAAAACTAAGCGTGGTCGAATACTAGACACACCCCCAATCGACGAAAAACTTTATATCTGCCACAAAAGTTGATCTGTAAAATGTAAATTTAGCGCACTTATTAAAGGTTAGCCCATCCATCGATGTAGTAAAAATGGGAATGGTCGGATAACAGACACGCCCACAATTTACAAAAAACCATATTCAATGTAAAAGTAGACTTGCATGTTTATACGTAATACGTACACTATTAGAGGGCGAAATATATCTATATTTGCCACGCCCACCGTTGTGAAGGTGGAGGGTATTTACGATTCGGCCTACGCCAAATTTAGTATTCTTACTTGTTCAATATTAAAACAAAAATGGGCATGGTCGGATAACAAACACGCTCACAATTTATAAAAAACTTTATTCCCCGTTAAAGTTGACTTTCAAGGTAATACGTAATATAGACACTAATAAAGGAAGTAATTATGTACCGGCCACGCCGACTATTTGTGTAATAAATGTAGAGGATATTTAAGATTTAAAATGTGGCCTAAGCAATATTTTGTTTTTTATTTGTTAAATGAATTATTAATTTAATTTTAATAAAATCGAATTTTGAAAAAATTTAAAAAAAATGCTTTAGTGGCTTTAAAAAACGAAGCGTTTACATAATGAAAACACTGAACGGTCATTGAGCTAGTCACTCTTTCTCTGTATTTGCTTACATGAGAGTATAGAATATTGTGGCTGGTGTGCATATTGTAAGAGAGGCCTTTGCACTTGCCTTAATATGTCAATGAACTCTAAACAAAAGTATAAACATAAAACCAGTTCAATAATAATAACAACAACAACACTGTTAATAGGTATTGCAATCTAACATGCGAACAACGTCAACGACCTTCAGATGTAATCTTAAGCATATACGCATACACACACATTGGTGTTTATGGTTATGTTTTGCTGAATAAAGTGTGCGTTCAAATAAAATGGAATAATCATAATAACAAAATGAATACGTGTACCTATGTGTACGTGTGTATGTAATAATCTTATACACATATGTGTAAATGCTGTCACCCTGTTAAAATAGCACGAAATGACGCAAACGCTGGAATTTCAATTTATGTTGGGGTCGGGTTGTGCGGTTTTTTTTTAATTTTTTTTTTTGTTGTGTGTGCATAAAAAACGTTTCGCTCTACTTTTCTGATAAGACTCCATCCCACTGATAATTAATTATACATATAAATTTAGTTATATAAAAAATAAGCTGGTTTCCTATAACTTTAGAATATAAATATCTCTTTTATTAGGTAAACAGAAAATATTTATTAGTGTTTTGCTAAAATGAGCAAAAGGTATTAACAAGTGAGAAAACTAAATTTGGCTCAGACCAAATCTTAAATACCCTCCACATCTACAAAAGTGGTTGTGTAATTACATCCACTCGTAGTGTATATATATTACGTACCACTTTGAAAGTCCAGTCGAATATGGTTTTTTGTAAATTGTGGATTTTAGGCGTCGCTCTTGAAAATTGTGTCCATTTTAAAAAGAAATCTGAAAATGCCTGAAAAAAATTCCAGTTCAATATGTAAAATTTAGGTCCGCGATAATGCCAACAGCAGACGGACATACAGTCATACATTTCTAGATAGATTCAGTTTTTGATGCTGATCAAAAATTTATATACCTTGTGAGGTCTCTGACGCCTTCTTCTGGGTGTTGCAAACGGGAGAACAAACTTAATATTTTTATGTGGAGGGTATAATAATAATAAATATTTGAGTTTTTCCAATAGATTTAATATATCTTTGAACTAAGATAAGTAATAACATACATAACTTTTATCAATATTAAAAAAACTCACTCGACTTTTATAGTAATATTCTTAAGAGTTCAATGCGACACATGAGTTACAATTGAAAAACTATTTTATCTTTTTCCTCAGCTAGATTTAAACCTGTGCCTCACAGCGTTCACAGCTTAGCTGTTATTTAAATTGTTGAGAATATCAAAACTGGCAATACTTTATCTCTATCGAACAAATTATATATTTGTTACATCTAAAGAAATTTACCAACCGAAAGGTCCAGCTCGACAGGTGACGTTGCATAAAAAGTTGTTACAATTGGAAATGAAATGGATGAAAGTTAAAGCGCTGGAAAATATGTTAAAACGTTCATGGAAATAGTCGATAAATTAGCTTAAATATATGTGATAATATCAGATAAACAGTTGGTAATAATAATGTTGTCTAGTTTGGCTAACTATATGAAAGTTTGGCAACTCTATTACCATTCGGTTAAGTGTTTTTTAGTGCTCTTAATTTCAATGGAATTTAAAGTGATTAAAAGTGTAATATCTTAAGTTTAATATTACTTTTTTCTTATATGGCAGTGACTTTACTTGGTATATTATTTCTATTCACTCATAGTTGGTTTAATTAGAGAATTTCTCTCTATTTGGATGGTATTATTTTTTCATTTCATCTTACCTTCTATTTCGTATTTTTAATCATCTTTTGTTAAACTAACTGTAAAGAAACTCAAAACGATCGCTTTCTGCTATGTTGGTTATGTGACCGCGCCGCTCATCCCCAATGTGCCGGTTTTACTAGTCGGGATTTTGATTATATTACCAACAAAAATAAAGGGCTTCGTTGGGCTTGCCGAAACTGCAGAAAAATTGATGTTGACTTTCATAATCTGTTTAAGCAAACCCAAAACGGTTTTTCAGAACTTCTCAAATAACTCAAAAAACTGACCGATAAGTTTTCCAAGTGAATTCTACCTTATCGATTTCACGTCCTTCCATTGATACGGTCAGTGGCAATAAGGGTAATATAAGTTAGGCACAGCCTAAATGAGCCCGCCGACGATGGTTGGACATCGCGTTAACGTTTTTCCATTATTACTATTTTATGTAAGCATTATTCAAGTGGGGCAAATATTGTCAAATATTCTTTATTTAAGCATTATTTCAGCAGGTTATTGTTATATTGTTCGATGTTTTTTTGCTTAAGTTTTATTTTTAAGTAGGCCAAAATATTGTACGATACCTTTTTTTATATAATTTTGTTTTAATCAAGGTATCGTACAATGTTTTGATGAGTTCTTTCACTGGTTATAAAAAGCCAGTGAATCAACTCTCAGCGGGCTTTTTTATAATTAATATTGTAAAGTGTTTGATCAATTAATGAAATCTTAAAAAATAATATTGTAATAATATTGTAAAGGTAGTGTTTGATCAATTATAAAAATCCTAATAAATAATATTGTAATTGAAATTCTAAAGAATTATATTGTAATAATATTGTGTTTGCAAAAGTAGTGTTGACCAATAAATATGGAACAAATGACTACATTTAACTGGTGCCCAACATTTGTAATGTAAGTACTGGATCCGTGGTAAGCCTCTTTTTGTATTTTCTCTGGCAACTATTGTCTGATATTAAAGTCGTGTTTTTGGTGCGCGCTTATATTTTATTTTTGTTTCGCGGTGGATAAAAGTAATAATTCTTAATTTGTGCTTTATTGTGAATATTTTTATTTGCGGTTTGTTTAGAATAAATTACATTTGGATAATCTTTGATTTTATAGTGCATTTACTTAGGTTCAAGTTGGTTTGATCCTATTTTCGCACTTTCCTCTTCATATTATATTTCGTCATTTTCTTTATATGCTGTTTTCCTTTATTCATTTATGCAGCTCTGCACTGTTTTATGTTAATCGGCATAAAGCAGTGATCTTTCTTGCATACTTTTGGGCTCTACCTGTTGCCGTTGCAGGCTCTGTTAACCTTCTTTAAGATTTTTCGTTAACATACAAATATTTATAACTAATATGTAAAGTACTCCTAAAAAGTACACCTTTTATTTTCTTCATTTTCTTTATACTTTTGTTGATTATTGTGCACTTAATCTTTTATTGTAAAGGATCCTAATAATTGAAAGATGGAGGATGAAGACTTAAAAATTTGTACTTATTCATCTTGTAAAGTTATCGATGATAAATATTTGTATTGTTGGTTATGCGATTCTGCTTTTTATGCTAAGTGTGCTGGTTTTAATGGTGGGCAATTTAACCAAACTTCAAATAGAGCTAAAGATCTTCGTTGGTCATGTCATAAATGCCGTGAAATTGACCTGGATTTTTTTAAGTTATTTAAACATACTCAACTTAATTTTAATGAATTGTCAAAAGACCTTAAAAAATTGCTTGATAAATTTTTATTGCTTCAAGACCATTTTAATAATTGTAAAGTCTTAGAATCATCTAATGTGGGTATTAATACTAATAGGTGACTAATTTTATCTGATCGCGGATCGACTTTATCGGTAAATGTTTCAACTCATTCTCATAATTTGCTCTCACCTTATGTTACATCACCGGCTAGGGCATCGATGGTATCAAATGAAGGTTCAGTTGATATACCATTGATGACCAATACAGAGAATCTTCATAACGTGCCATCTATAGTTATCCACCCTCCAGTGAGTGGTGATAATAATAATGTAATGTCTAATAAGCAGTTCAGTTGATTCTAACACCAATCAGTCAGTATCTCGCACCCTGTCTGTTGATGTACCTAGTACTAATAATATTACAACTTCTATTCTTAATCCTACTTCGAATGTATCAGTTGTTAATAATATTGGTTCATCCCATGTAAATCTAAATGATAATATTCCAAGTGTTTCAACGGTGGCACCTGTTATATTTGAGGATGATTTGATTGTTGTTCCGGCACGGAAAGCTAGTTCCTTGTCACGCCTGGCAGTAAATACAACAACTGAAGCTGTTATGAAATATATTAGGCGTAATATTCCGGATGCCGACGTAAATAGAATAAACATTTTTAAATTTAATAATTCTAACATGAGAGAAATTTGTTCTTTTAAAATTCTGCTTCCTCATTTGTTATTTGAGCATAAGCAATTCTGGCCGGATGTTGTCCTTGTATAAACAATTTATACCTTGTAATAGAAAAACTGTGCCTATTGAACTTAATGTCCCTTCTGATTTACCAAAAAACTAAATAAAAATCTTACAGTACTTTATCAAAATGTCCGAGGCCTAAATACTAAATACTGTATTAAATTCTATTGACTGTGATTATCATGTTGTTGTGTTTACAGAAACTTGGCTGAAGCCGGGGATTTTTGATGCTGAAGTTTTAAGTCCTGATTATCACATTTATAGAAATGATAGAATTTCTAAAAATGGTGGTGGTGTGCTAGTTGGTGTGCACTGTTCTTTATCTTCAAGCTTAGTGTTTTTTACTGAACCACTAGATGTGGAATTGATTTGTGTGCAAATTAGATTAAATAATGTCGATTTATATATAACATCATCTTATATTTCTTCGTGTTCTGAATTGTCAATTTTATTTGAAACATTTACATTTTATTAAATCAGTTGCATCACGTCTTAAGCCTTGTGACTCCATATTACTACTGGGTGACTTTAATCTACCAAACGTTTGTTGGACTCTTGATGGAGATCTTGGTTATTACATTCCATCTGATTATTCTCAGTTATTTGATCCATTTTTTATGGAAATCTGCGACTTATGTTTGTATCAGCTTAATAACATTCTGAACATAAATAATAAATTGTTAGATTTAGTTTCCTATAGTGATAGAGATACTGAAATTTGTCGTGTTGATCCATTTGTTCATCCTGAGGACAAGTATCATCCAACTTTGCTTATTACGTTAAAAAATATTAATATCAATCATAAAAAAGCTATGCGTAAAGTCAATAAATTTAATTACGATACGATATATCAATTTTGATAATGTTAGACATGTCTTATTAGAATTGCAATGGAATCTTAATTTTGATGATATTGATGATTCGTTATCAACTATTTATAATCTTTTCATGGCTATATTTGTTTCGGTCCCAATTGGGGCTTATAACTCATCTACTGCTGCTTCTACCTGTCCAATGTGGTTCAATAAGCACCTACGTAACGTGCGTAATAAGAAGAAAAGGCTTTTTAATAAATATAAAATTAGTGGTTCTCTTGCTGATTATTCGAACTATTCCAAAGTTAGGCGTGAATTTAATTCATTAAATAATAAATGTTATTCTAACTATTTGTCATCTATAAAAAATAGCCTTTTCAGAGGTCATAAAAAGTTTTATAGTTTTGTGAACTCTAAACGTAAAGTTGATGTTTTTCCTTCTGCTTTGCGATATAATAATTCGATATCTTCAAATGACTTTGTTATTGCCGATATGTTTGCAGAATTTTTCGAAAAATCTTACTCTGTGTCGAATATTCAGAGTGACATGTACCAATACCAATAAATTCTTTTGATTTATTTCCATTCATTTCATTTTCTGAAATTGATATTTATGAGGCTTTCTCTCGTGTTAAATATTCTAATATTCCGGACCCAAATGGTATACCTTCTTGTGCACTACGAAATTGTGCAGATATACTTAGTGCTCCCTTAGCACAATTGTTCAATAAATCCCTTAAAAAGGGTTATTTTCCTACTATCATCACCACCATTAAGATCTATTATCACTCCTTATCAGCAGGACTTTTCTAAGGGTAAATCCACGTCTTCCAATTTACTTGAACTTACTTGTTATATTTCTTCAGCATTTTCTTTGCATAAACAAAGCTAAAGCTTTTGATAGAGTTAATCATAATCATCTTTTGTATAAGCTACAACGATTGGGTCTTCCTAAATATTTATTAACATGGTTTGGAAGCTATCTATCTAATCGCACACAAAGAGTTTTGTTTAACTCTTCATATTCTAGACAAATTCATGTTTCATCAGGTGTGCCACAAGGTAGTCATTTGGGGCCTCTATTGTTTTTAATATTCGTTAATGATCTTCCTTTAAGTATAAAGTTTTCCAAGGTTCTTATGTTTGCTGATGATGTTAAGATATACAAATCATTTGATTCTAAAATGGTGCAGAATTACTTCAACTTGACTTTTTAAGTATTAACAAGTGGTGTTAAAAAAATGGTGTGTTACTTAAACTTAAACTTAAAGATATGTAAGAAATTGTCATTCCATTGGATATCTCCTATTCATACATCTTATTCTTCTTTATTTATTTATTTATTTATTTAAAGATTCATCCACACAACAAGTCTTGCGTCTTATAGTTTAAAGTGTGGATGTACAATGTGTATATTATACATTATATTATTAAGAAAGCAGTTGTTATGTAATGAGTTATAGTGATACTAAAAGGAGTAAATTTTCTTTTTGTTACTTTTGTTATTTTTGTTATGATCAATAATTATGGTCGTCGCGCAACGCGCAACTGCAGAATCCCGCGAATCGCAGGGTATTTCACAATTATTGATTTTAAGTTTTCAATAATATGTTATCAGCCAAGTTGAGCTTTTTAGTCTGCTTTTATTTGAAAAATTTGTCTTCTTATATATTAAAATTATTACAAAGAATTGATTAGTAAGCATAAACTTAAACTAGATTATTTTAATCGGAAGTGAGTGTGAGTGTAATGTATGTGTGTCAAGTGTGTTACAATTACAATTTTTATTAAAGTTAAGGTCAGTAAGAATACAGTTACAATTTCTATTAAAGTTAAGGTTAGTAATAATATAATTACAATTTCTATTGAGAAACGAGAATACAATTACAGTAAAATTAAATCATACCTAAGAACAGATGCATTATTTTATTTGCACAGTACTAAGTAAACTTATTAGTATTAAGTAAACTTAAAAACTAATAGGCAAATAGATATAAATAATTAATAGTGAAGAAAATAGGTGTTAACAAAGGAAAAAAATATTATTCTCTGAGGAGTACTCGGTATACCATTGAAATGAAAAGTTGAAGATCACGTTGCAGCTGGCAGGCAAATGGCAAATCGTTCCAAAGGCGTTTGGCATTAATGAAATAGTGATGTTCAGACAATGCTCGGCGAAATCTAAATTGGTTCAAGTAACATCCCCGACTGGAACGGGCAAAGCGAAGACGTTCAAACAAGTAGGTTGGTACATCAGTATAGATGACTTTGTGCAAGAATAAAATACTACGGAATTTAAGCAGTTGGTTAAAGTTGAGGCCGTAAAGTCCCGCCGAGTAGTCGGATATGCGGTCGTATCTTTTAAGACCGTATGCAAGACGTACAATGTTATTATAGACAACATTCAACACGCGTCTATGTTCAGCATTACAATTAGAGAAGAGCTCACATCCGTACAACAATGTTGGCATTAGATAAGTTTTGGCAAGAAGTACACGTATCTTTTGCGGCAGACACTTTTGTGTTGAGGAAAGCGTACGTAGCATAGAGTACGTTCTACCAACTACGATATATATGTGAGAATCCCAGGATAGTCAATTGTTGAAATATATTTTTGGCCGTAGAAACTTGCTCAATGACATCGTTGCCTAGTATTTGTATATTACTATCGGAAACATTTTGTCTACCGTAGGCAGAAATAAAAAGATATTTAGATTTCCTGGGATTGATAGGGCTACGTATTGCGTGCCGCCCATAAATTAATTTTTGCCAGGTCCTCGTTCAGTTTGGATGCATTAGTTGTTACTTCATTGTATGGACATGTTAAAATCAACTGCACGTCATCAGCATAAATATGAATTTTGCAATGCTTTATAACAGTAGGCAAATCGTTGATATATAGGGAAAATAACAGCGGTCCAAGTGTAGAGCCCTGCGGAACGCCGCGTATAACAGGAAGCTCGGAGGAGGCGCAGTATTGACTAGTAACAAATTGCAACCTGTCAGTGAGATACGACTTAATGAGGCTTACGGCAGATGAGGAAAAATTGTATTGGTGTTTTAGCTTTGAGCATAGTTGGCTGTGATCAACCGTGTCGAAGGCTTTAGAATGATCTAGAAGTACCAGAAAAGCTGTCTGACCATCATATAGGCTCATACGTATTTCTTCGCTAACATCAATAAGTGTAGTGATACAACTATACTGACAGCGAAAACCAGACTGGTACTTGGTTAGTAGTCCGTGTTCGTTAATATATTTTAACATTTGGCCGTACAGTATATGTTCAAAAACTTTAGAAAGGTACGGTAGTATAGTGAGTGGGCGATAGTCGTTAGTGCTCTTAGGGATTGGAATAATTTTAGAGTGCTTCCAGTTGTTGGGGAAACGGCAGGAAGCAATGATGTAGTTCAAGATATGCGTTATGTATAGTAGTAATGTTGGCAGTATTCATTTATTCATATTTATAAAAATCATTGATAACATAGCAGCTAATGGAAGTATAATAAAAGTGATAAGAGTATCTTATAATTAACGCAGGAGCAGCAGAAGCAACAACGACAACAACAACAACAACAACATCCGCAGAAACTCTGGATCAGGTTCACTAGTTCTGAATCTAGTTCACTAGTTTTTAGTTTACAATTTAGGGATTGTATGTTAATAAACAGTATTATGAAGTGTAAAAATAAATTACATAATATTAG
Source organism: Ornithomya fringillina (assembly GCA_963978525.1). NCBI lineage: Eukaryota > Metazoa > Arthropoda > Insecta > Diptera > Hippoboscidae > Ornithomya > Ornithomya fringillina. Next base: position 19,068,112 of record OZ021690.1, on the reverse strand, counting down.
GCATACAATAGTAGAATTTACAAGCTATAACATACTAGGGTTAAAGAGATACTTAAGAATATAAATAAATAAATAACAATGTTAAACATTACAAAAGCTTAAAATTATTACTAAACTAAGGAACTTAAATTAGAGAGGTGGATGAATAGTTTGGCAACTATCTATTTAATATAATTCTTTTAATGAAATCGATTGGATCAACCGCGAGATCGAACGAGTTTGAGTATTCATTAAATAGTCCACATAGGACGCAAAACGAACTAAACAGTTCATTGTTGGTGCGGCATTGAGGTAGCCATAATGGCACAAAATGCCTTGAGACCCTGGTTGGTATATTCAGTATGACCAGGCCCAGTAGAGGAGGGGAGGACACTTCACCTAGCACAACTCTCGCTATGAAGGAAACCCCCAACATTTATCTTCTCCTCTCAAGTGTAGGGAGACCAATTATATTGAGGCCATTTTCATATGAGGGCAAAGGAAGTGAAGGATCCCAAGCTAGACCACGCAGTGCAAATCGTAAGAAGTTACGTTGAACCGATTCAATAAGGTCAACGTAAAATCTATAGCTGGGTATCCAGACGACGACTGCATATTCCAGTGTAGGTCTAACCAGGGACGTAAACAGACGTTTGGAAACATAGGGGTCATTAAACTCTTTGGACCAGCGTTTAATAAAACCCAACAAGGATCCAGCCTTGTTGACAGATGACACGATATGATTGTTAAATCTCAATTTCGGATCAAAGACGACACCCAAGTCATTATAACAAGACACATTTTCAAGGACATGATTATTAACGGAATAAGATGAGTACTGATAGTTTATCCACCCAAATGACATCTTTTTGCACTTATTTAAGTTCAAGCGCATACCATTTAAGTCACACCAAGATACACTATCAAACGCTTTTGTGAAGTCTGTATAAACGACATCAGTTTGTTTATGATGAGAATAAGCATTAAAAATGTAATTACTACACTCCAACAAGTTAGTTGATGTTGATTTACCACGGCAAAAGCCGTGTTGACAATGAGACATAACTGACCTTATTGATGGCGTTAGTCTCTTTGTAATAGGACATTCAAATAATTTAGGCAGCACACTTAATTTGGCAATACCTCTGTAATTCACTATGGAGTTTCTAGAACCACTTTTATATATGGGAATAATAAAGCTATTTTTCCAAATAGAAGGAAAGTATCCTTTTTCTAAACAGTTGTTGAAAATTTTAGTTATCGGACCACACAACAAATCCGCACAACAACGGAGAATAGCAGAGAGAACACCATCTGGACATGGGCTGTTACATAATTTAAGACCGGATAGGGCTATGAAGACTTCATTATAAGAGAAGGACACCGAGGGAAAGATGTCGAACGAACTAATTGGAAAGGGATAGTCAATATTACTAACATTAGAAGTAGTATATGATTTTTCAAAATGGTTAGATATCTCTAATATATTCGATGATTCCGAGTCTTCGTAATACATGATCGAGGGAAATCCCGTAACTTTACGTTTCGAGTTAACAAAACTGTAAAATGATTTAGGATCTAGAAGGAGTTTATGTCTCATGCTTTGAATATAGTTAACGTAACAATTATTCTTAAGTACATTAAATTCTCGGTTGCAGTTAGAATAAATAATATAGTCCTTAAGTAGACCACTCCGTTTGTAACGTTTGTATAGTCTACTCTTCTTATTTCTTATGTTTCGTAGATGTCTGTTAAACCATATCGGACAAATAGTATTAGATGCAGGAGTCTTTAGTGGAACGGATAGCGATATAGCTGTATAAAGATGATTGTAAATAGAGTTCAAAGAGCCATCAATATCATTATAGTTGAGGTTCCAGTCGTTGTGAGACAAGAAGCTTCTAAGTTTAGCATAATCAGTTCTACTAAATAAACGCAACGCATGGAGATTCTCATGTCTAGACATTTCAGAGTGAAAAAATTCATGAATATGAAGCAATAATGAGGGATGGTGAGTGTCCTCCGGTAATGAGAACGGATGTGATCGTATAATACGTAAATTAGTATCAATATAAAAGACCAAATCTAAGAGCCTATTATTAGAATTATGAATATGATTGAGTTGAAAAAGACCAAGATCATATATGGAATCAAATAGATCATTATAAGGAGGGATGACTAATGGATAATAAGCACCAATTTCAACATTGAGGGACCATGTGACACTAGCTAGGTTAAAGTCACCAAGTACAAGTAGCTTATCGGTCGGTTTTAAACGGTTCAATACGTTTCTTATACATATGAAGTGTTCCATGTAGATAGAAATATCACTATCAGGCGGGATGTAAGAGCACGTGATAAACAAGGAGAACGTGTTGGTTTTTATTTGGACGCATACAATTTCAATGTTTAAAGGATCGATAGGATCAATTAAGATGGTAGTAAGCATTTTATTGACAGCGATAAGTACGCCACCACCAATCCTAAGCAATCTATCACACCTGAAAACTTGAAAGTCTGAACAGAAGATTTTGGTGTCGTTGACCCATGGCTTTAGCCAGGATTCAGTGAACACTACAACCATGTAATCACAATTTATTGACTTTAAAAAAATATTTGATAATTTAGAATTAAGACCGCGGACGTTTTGATACAGTAGAGTGAGAGCATTATTTAGTTTTTTGAGTCAGACGGATTGTCAAGATTAATCGGACGACGAAACTTATTACGAGGAATAAATTCCTTAACTAGGGTACCTTTAGGCCAAAATTCCTTATTAAGGAGGCGCTCAAATAAAGCGTCGGGCAAGAGGATTTTAAATGATGGGATTTCTCTATCTTTTGATGTATTGAGTTTAAAAATACTTAATTTGCTAGTGTCAATATCAGGTGATATACGTTTGATATAGCACTCAACTGTACAGGTTGTAGTATTCGAGGCAAATCGAGATAGAAATACTACCTTACGTACAGGAATAACAATTAGTTCGTCAATTTGTGCTGAAGCGGAATTAGAAGATGAGGAGGGTTCATTATTATACTGAACAGACTGACCAGAGTTCGAAAAACGGGAGGGATCAGAATTACTTAATGGACTCACTCGGGGGTGACTACGAATTGAGTCAATTTGTTGACCCCCGTCAGACAGATTACATACAGGTTCACTCGCCGGAGCATGTTCAATCGGTGGTTGAACAGTGATCTCAGGAATAGCACAGGGTGCTTGAACGGACGGTAGAGGGCATTGAGTAATTCCCTCATCGCCACTTACCGTATCTATGGATGGGCAAGAGGCCGATAAGGTTGAGTTCAAGTTAGATAAAGCCGGAGAGGGAGGTATAGCGAGAGAAGTGCTTCGGCAAGCGAGAGAAGTACTAGGAATAGCTTGCCTTGTATCAAGAATAGCATCAGCTTGGTCTAACAATTTCCAGTTGTTAAACAAATCCTGATACTTAGCAAACTTATCCGTCAACTTTTTAAGGTCCTTAAAAAGATCAGAAAAACCACTTTGGGTTTGCTTAAAGAGCTTATGAAAATCAACATCGATTTTCCTGCAGTTTCGGCAAGCCCGACGAAGACCTTTAGTTCTGTTTGTGATGTAATCAAAATCCCGAATACTAAAACCAGCACATTGGGGATGAGCGGCGCGGTCACATAGCCAACAAAGCAGAAAGCGATCGTTCTGAGTTTCCTTACAGCTATAATAACAACATTTATCCATTATCATACCTAACTGCTAAATGTTATGTTAAGTAACAGTAAGTGAGAAATAGATTAAATGCTATTATTTAGTGTACAACAATGGAAATACGTATAAGAACAGTAACACTCACAACTACAACGGTGAGAGCAAGAAGCAGAGTCAGCAAGGGAATATAAAAATGAATAGTAAAAAAAAGAAAAATGAATAGTTAAAAAGAGGATTAAGAATAAGAAATGGAAGGTAAAATGTACATAAAAGATACCAACCAAGTAGAGAGAATATACCCAATCGCACCAACTATGCGCAATTCGAGAAAAATTATTATCTAGGAATAACACTGTGATATGAGAAAAAATTATATAGTGTTACACTATGTATATTAAATTTTAATCACTTTAAATTTCAATTAATTTAGGAGCACTAAGAACACCCGACAATATGATAACAGAGTTGTCAAACTATTTTGATGAACTTAGGATGAAGATCATCATATCCGATGGCTGTTGATTTAATATGAAGGCAGCTTTCTAGCACCTCATGCTGTTCAACACATACAAATTCAAAGGAATTGAAATTAAACTGGCGGTTGTGTTCGATCATATAAGAGCTTGCAGGATGCACTACAAAGTTACTAAAGAGTTGATTTAACAGGTTCACCTCAAGGGTGTGTGTCGTTTTTTATTATCAACACCCATACTTCGTGTAACTTGCCATGTACGTTTACTACCACTAGTAGCGTTGAATTTATTCTCATAAACTCTCTTTTTGGCATCAGCAATCTTTTTGTTAACAGTTCTACGAACAATTTTGAAACTCTCATACATTTCAGGTATTTTATAGCGCTTCCATCGCGTAAAAAGAGCATTTCGTTGTTGAATTAGGTTCTTAATTTCGTAATTAAACCATTTGTTACTAGAATTGGCAGCAGTTGTTTTTCCGCGCTTTAAAGTAACAAATGTGTTAAAGAGCGTACGAACATTACTTTCTAGAAAATTGAGCTGTAGCTCAGCTGAAGGAATGTGGAAAATGTAGTCCCAGCTTAATTCCCGTATTGCTAAATCAAGGGCATTGTAGTTAATATGTGAGAAGTCACGATAAGTAAATGTTTGTGAGAGTAATTCTGGTTTAATATCATAGGTGAACAAGATTAAGTCGTGCTTGGAAAAAACAGGAGCAGTTAATTGTTGACTAATATTATAAAGAAGAAAGATTTGTATTTTTGTATTTTTATATTTTTGTATTTTTGTATTTTTGTATGTAACGAGTAAACTCAAAAACTACTGGACCGATTCCAAAAATATTTTCGCTATTAGAAAGCTACATTATCACTGAGTAACATAGGCTATATTTATTGCCAAAAATTGTAGGGGATCCCTGGACATTCCTACTATTACTAACCCAAGGTGTAAAAAAATTAGTCATAAAATATCTTTCATCGAATACGCTGCGGAAAGTATTGATGTTAAAACAAAAAAAGTTCTACAATATTATAGAACATATCAATATCTACAAAAAACTTCGCGAGACCATATGTCCAACTATTGTACTTATGTCACTATAACCCCTTTTTATACCCACCATTGATAGTAATATTGCCAATTAAGAAATTAAGTATTCACAATAAGTATTTCACAATATTTAAATAGTAGGGAAATCTGAAATCTGACAACGGCATGTGTGGATACCACTCCAGATTCATCACTAGATTCTGGAGAGGATTTTGGGCATAGGCAACGTTTTATCTCGCGAGATAACCGAATTCCACGCAGGTGAAGCCGCGAACAACAGCTAGTTGTTGATATTGAAGCACATTCGTTTTTTCACATACAAAAGCCAGGTCAATAAGAGTTTCAGTAGACGCAGTAAAGTGGGTGGGAGAGCTATCATTAACCAAAGTTAAGCCAACTTGTTAGAGATCGTATCATCAGTAAACACATTGCAATTAAAATCGCCGACAACAATAATATCGTTATAGCAGGAGGTTAATTCTTCCAGTTTACGCATAAGCGAATCAAAGAGAAAACGACTATGAGGTCTGTACACAGTGCCCATCAGAAGTTTTCGCTGACCACAATAAACTTCAAGAAATAAAAATTCAACTAAATCGGCACTATTAGACTTACATAGAAAATTACATCGTAGTGTATTTTTAACATATATTGCAACACCGCCGGCATGCCCAACACGGTCGTTACGAAATATATTGTAGCCATTAAGCCGACACATTCCATCTGGCGTTTCGCACCTGAACCAATTTCAGATACACAGATAACGTCAACATCTGATTTTTCAAATAAGTAACGCATTTCATCAATTTTATTTCTAAGGCTCTGAGCATTTATATGACATACGTTTAGGCCATTTCGTATTTTAGTTAATAAGCGTATCATATTGTAGAGATTATCATTGGATATTTGCCAACAATTATTCATGTTTATAATCGTGAGTAATGTTCATATGGCAGTAATAGTGGAAAAGCATAAGAAATAGTGAGATAATTAGGTTGTGTACACTGGTACTTAGTCTCGTGGAATATGAATATTATACTTTATTTAATATAAATTGTTCCAAAAAAGGTAAGACGTAGCGATGTGATAACAATTATGTAACTTGAATGTGGCAGTAGTAAACATATTTAAAAAAACTGATCTAGTTCTGTGTGGTTGCTGATTTCTGGAGGTTCACTTTCTCTAGTGCTTTTTATAAAAACAAGGCCACGAATGGCAAAGACTGAGAAGATTTTTTTGTGTTTCTTTAATTTGTACGCTTTTCTGAATATATGGAAATTATGCGGTGTTAAACATTCATTAATATTGAAGCATACGGTTGAGTTAAAGCCGATGTGGTTAAGGCAAAGGTTTGTTTTATTAACTTTCATAAACCGATTTATAGACTTTAGTATAGAATTTCTTATATATGCCGAGTTGAACTTAACAATTATTGGAGCATCAGGTGCCTTGTTAGGCGTATTTTTTTTGTCGATAGATACATTTTATTTGAGGTCGATCAATTTGGAGAGTGTTACATAAATTCCAGAACATATTTTGCAAATTTTCGTTCTCAGTATAAGGTACTCCAACAATGCGTATGTCGCTAGAAACGTTGAGACTTTCTTGTTTTAGTAAAGCTCTTTTGAGCATATCAATTTCATTTGTGAAATCCGTAACATTTGGTAAGCAAGCTTCAACATCACTCAATCTTTTTTTGAGAGCTTCAACTTCATCGTTCACAGCATCAATTAAGTTTTTAACAGTGTTAATGCTTTTCTCTAATGCTTCAGTTGCACTCTCCACAGCTTTCCTGAGATTTTCAGGGATAATTTCATTTTGACGCTCAAAACGAGCATCAATGGAGAGATCTTTGGTGTCTTATGTGTGGGAGAGAGAGAGTTTTTAGGCTCTCTCGATCTCTTTTGATTACTGTTGTTTTTAGACATGCGCAATATCGTTAACAAATAAAAACTCGATAATAATTATGTATCAAATATTTTGACAAAACAAATTAAAAATAACTATGCAAATATGAATGCAAGAACCGACATATATTCAGTGTAGCGAAATTTACTGGACACACATCAAAATGAACCGTATAAGAAACAATAAACCTATTAAAATCAAGTACCGACACAGCACCGATGTAAAGCGCACGCGATGTTCAACGTTCCGCTATGAACTGATTACATGATTATGTTTTAGAAAATGTAAATTTTTTCAAAGATTTGGGTGTTATCTTTGATTCGAAACTTAAATTTAATAGCCATATTGATGCTACAATAAATAAAGTCATGTCGCTGTTAGGATTTATCAAAAGGGGTTAAGAGAATTTAATGATCCGTACATTTGCAAAAGGTTTTTTTCATCCTTGGTTAGGCCGACATTAGAATATTGTGTTGTCGCCTGGGCTCCTATGTATCAATGTTATATTGACCGTTTAGAATCAGTGCAAAAAAATTTTTTGATATTTGCTTTACGTGGACTGGGGTGGGATCGTAACAGATTACTTCCACCTTATAAAAATAGGCTTATGCTTATAGATTTGTCATCATTAAAGAAGAGGCGGGATATGCTAAGCGTACTCTTTATTGTAAAATTAATTCGCGGTAGTGTTTGCCCACCATATCTTTTGAATTGTATTAACTTTAACGTTCCTGGTAGAGTGTCTCGTAACTTTATTCCAATAAGATTATCGGTTTGTCGCACAAATTACGGATTATTTGATCCATTTCGGTCGCTTTGTAAACTATATAACGAAAATGTTCATCGCTCTGATGAATCAATTGAATCATTTGCCATTATTAGGAAAAAAATGTTAGTTGTTGGGTTGCCAGGCTGATCTGTGTATGCATTTTCTACGTATGTGAGGTACTTGTTACAGTCATATGCGTGCGGAATGTATACTCACTTCTACAGCAGTCACATATATACGTTATCTTGTAAATGTAATATGACTGTAATATTCTTATATTGTACTGTAATATCTTTTTTTTTTCTCTTTTTTTGGTATTTTACTTATATATTTTTTTGTAACATCTAATTATTGTAATTTCCTTTTTACTTCTAATTAATAATTAATATTAATTTTAATTAAAATGTAATTTTATTCAAGTTAACTTATTTTAAGCAATATTATTAATTATTTTTGGTTTAAGTTCCATTAGTTATTCCAGTAAATTTCAGTGGCTGCTGTTGCAGTGGGTGTTGTTGTTGTTGTTGTTGTGGAAGCTGGTTCCGGTTATTTTTAAGTTTACTTTACTGATTATTATATAGTTTTAAGCATTATATTTATTTATTGTTATTACTTGTTCTTCTTTACGTGGGCTGATTTTCAATGTAGCCAACTACTTTATAAATAAGAATACAAATACAAATTCTCCCTTTTATAAACCCTTGACAGACGACACAACATTGTAACATGAATAGGGATCAAATCATTGAATTAGTAGGTGTAGACGTTGATGCCTTAACGGGCAACCTTACGGAACAATTAAGAACTCTGTCCGAAAAACTGAACAGTGTTACGCCTGAATCAGGCCAATCCTTCCATCAATTAGCAATAAATCCCGATGTGCCCAATGGATCGACTACATTGGTATTTATAAAATCGTTGCCCGAATTTAAAGGCAATGCTCAAGGCTATCCCGCATGGCGAAATCTTAGAAAACGAACTTAGTGTCCTGAGACAAGGAAACAAGTCAATTACAGAATTCTATGACGCAGTAGATAGACAATTAACACTAATTAATAATAAAAATAAAATGGATAATACCGGTAATGAATCGGTAATTACTGCCTTAAATAATAGAGCACGAGGAAACGCTCTGAGAGTTTTTATATCTGGTTTAAAGCGACCATTATGCGACATTTTATTTTCGTCACGACCTTCTGATTTACCTTCAGCTTTGGCTTGAAGCTAATCAACGGCGGCACGAATTTGCCAGAATATTTGCTTCCGGTGGAACACATAAACAACCGCATCAGACACATTCGCGGGCTCCTAATAATAGTAATAATAATAATAATTACTATAACAGTAATCATAGTGGCAATCACAATCGGACTAACAACCACCATAATAACAATAATCGCATTATCAACAGTAATCAATTTTTTAACAACCCAAGCAATCAGTCTCGTAGAAGATCGACAAGGATTAAAGAAAATCCTATTCCTATGGATATCGATGCGGGATCGTCGGTATTTAGAAGACCACCCAATAACCACAACCCACCTAACGATCACACTTACTCAAACATAAACCAAAGAGTAAACTTAGTCAATTCTGGTCCAATGGGAGAGTCTCATTTGCCTCTTCTGGTTAAGCCCCACCTGCCAGTCATTTACAAAACATTAAATGGTAGGATTTCAAAATTTTTAATTGACACCGGCACATCTGCCAATTACATTAAAAAATTAAAAGACATTAAATTTGTTAAACTTAATAAATCATTCAACATTCAAACAGTAAACGTAATCAGTACTGTTAGTTTCAAATGCCAACTAACTTTGTTTGAACGTACTGCAACTTTTTTTCTATTACC
>OZ021690.1:18928814-19058194 GCA_963978525.1 Ornithomya fringillina | reverse complement strand
GGTATTTAGAAGACCACCCAATAACCACAACCCACCTAACGATCACACTTACTCAAACATAAACCAAAGAGTAAACTTAGTCAATTCTGGTCCAATGGGAGAGTCTCATTTGCCTCTTCTGGTTAAGCCCCACCTGCCAGTCATTTACAAAACATTAAATGGTAGGATTTCAAAATTTTTAATTGACACCGGCACATCTGCCAATTACATTAAAAAATTAAAAGACATTAAATTTGTTAAACTTAATAAATCATTCAACATTCAAACAGTAAACGTAATCAGTACTGTTAGTTTCAAATGCCAACTAACTTTGTTTGAACGTACTGCAACTTTTTTTCTATTACCTTCATGAGGGTAACTGAATTTCAAATGGAATGTCTGAAATTCAAGTGACGATTTCTAAATTTCATTTGGAATAACTGAATTTCAAATGGAATATCTGACTGATTGCTTGGGTTGTTAAAAAATTGATTACTGTTGATAATGCGATTATTGTTATTATGGTGGTTGTTAGTCCGATTGTGATTGCCACTATGATTACTGTTATAGTAATTATTATTATTATTACTATTATTAGGAGCCCGCGAATGTGTCTGATGCGGTTGTTTATGTGTTCCACCGGAAGCAAATATTGTGGCAAATTCGTGCCGCCGTTGATTAGCTTCAAGTTCTTGAGCCGTAGCCAAAGCTGAAGGTAAATCAGAAGGTCGTGACGAAAATAAAATGTCGCATAATGGTCGCTTTAAACCAGATATAAAAACTCTCAGAGCGTTTCCTCGTGCTCTATTATTTAAGGCAGTAATTACCGATTCATTACCGGTATTATCCATTTTATTTTTATTATTAATTAGTGTTAATTGTCTATCTACTGCGTCATAGAATTCTGTAATTGACTTGTTTCCTTGTCTCAGGACACTAAGTTCGTTTTCTAAGATTTCGCCATGCGGGATAGCCTTGAGCATTGCCTTTAAATTCGGGCAACGATTTTATAAATACCAATGTAGTCGATCCATTGGGCACATCGGGATTTATTGCTAATTGATGGAAGGATTGGCCTGATTCAGGCGTAACACTGTTCAGTTTTTCGGACAGAGTTCTTAATTGTTCCGTAAGGTTGCCCGTTAAGGCATCAACGTCTACACCTACTAATTCAATGATTTGATCCCTATTCATGTTACAATGTTGTGTCGTCTGTCAAGGGTTTATAAAAGGGAGAATTTGTATTTGTATTTTTATTTATAAAGTAGTTGGCTACATTGAAAATCAGCCCACGTAAAGAAGAACAAGTAGTAACAATAAATAAATATAATGCTTAAAACTATATAATAATCAGTAAAGTAAACTTAAAAATAACCGGAACCAGCTTCCACAACAACAAAAACAACAACAACAACACCCACTGCAACAGCAGCCACTGAAATTTACTGGAATAACTAATGGAACTTAAACCAAAAATAATTAATAATATTGCTTAAAATAAGTTAACTTGAATAAAATTACAATTTAATTAAAATTAATATTAATTATTAATTAGAAGTAAAAAGGAAATTACAATAATTAGATGTTACAAAAAAATATATAAGTAAAATACCAAAAAAAGAGAAAAAAAAAGATATTACAGTACAATATAAGAATATTACAGTCATATACATTTACAAGATAAAGTGGTTGGCAAACACCACCGCGAATTAATTTTACAATAAAGAGTACGCTTAGCATATCCCGCCTCTTCTTTAATGATGACAAATCTATAAGCATAAGCCTATTTTTATAAGGTGGAAGTAATCTGTTACGATCCCACCCCAGTCCACGTAAAGCAAATATCAAAAAATTTTTTTGCACTGATTCTAAACGGTCAATATGACATTGATACATAGGAGCCCAGGCGACAACACAATATTCCAATGTCGGCCTAACCAAGGATGAAAAAAACCTTTTGCAAATGTACGGATCATTAAATTCTCTTAACCCCTTTTGATAAATCCTAACAGCGACATGGCTTTATTTATTGTAGCATCAATATGGCTATTAAATTTAAGTTTCGAATCAAAGATAACACCCAAATCTTTGAAAAAATTTACATTTTCTAAAACATAATCATGTAATCAGTTCATAGCGGAACGTTGAACATCGCGTGCGCTTTACATCGGTGCTGTGTCGGTACTTGATTTTAATAGGTTTATTGTTTCTTATACGGTTCATTTTGATGTGTGTCCAGTAAATTTCGCTACACTGAATATATGTCGGTTCTTGCATTCATATTTGCATAGTTATTTTTAATTTGTTTTGTCAAAATATTTGATACATAATTATTATCGAGTTTTTATTTGTTAACGATATTGCGCATGTCTAAAAACAACAGTAATCAAAAGAGATCGAGAGAGCCTAAAATCTCTCTCTCTCCCACACATAAGACACCAAAGATCTCTCCATTGATGCTCGTTTTGAGCGTCAAAATGAAATTATCCCTGAAAATCTCAGGAAAGCTGTGGAGAGTGCAACTGAAGCATTAGAGAAAAGCATTAACACTGTTAAAAACTTAATTGATGCTGTGAACGATGAAGTTGAAGCTCTCAAAAAAAGATTGAGTGATGTTGAAGCTTGCTTACCAAATGTTACGGATTTCACAAATGAAATTGATATGCTCAAAAGAGCTTTACTAAAACAAGAAAGTCTCAACGTTTCTAGCGACATACGCATTGTTGGAGTACCTTATACTGAGAACGAAAATTTGCAAAATATGTTCTGGAATTTATGTAACACTCTCCAAATTGATCGACCTCAAATAAAATGTATCTATCGACAAAAAAAATACGCCTAACAAGGCACCTGATGCTCCAATAATTGTTAAGTTCAACTCGGCATATATAAGAAATTCTATACTAAAGTCTATAAATCGGTTTATGAAAGTTAATAAAACAAACCTTTGCCTTAACCACATCGGCTTTAACTCAACCGTATGCTTCAATATTAATGAATGTTTAACACCGCATAATTTCCATATATTCAGAAAAGCGTACAAATTAAAGAAACACAAAAAAATCTTCTCAGTCTTTGCCATTCGTGGCCTTGTTTTTATAAAAAGCACTAGAGAAAGTGAACCTCCAGAAATCAGCAACCACACAGAACTAGATCAGTTTTTTTAAATATGTTTACTACTGCCACATTCAAGTTACATAATTGTTATCACATCGCTACGTCTTACCTTTTTTGGAACAATTTATATTAAATAAAGTATAATATTCATATTCCACGAGACTAAGTACCAGTGTACACAACCTAATTATCTCACTATTTCTTATGCTTTTCCACTATTACTGCCATATGAACATTACTCACGATTATAAACATGAATAATTGTTGGCAAATATCCAATGATAATCTCTACAATATGATACGCTTATTAACTAAAATACGAAATGGCCTAAACGTATGTCATATAAATGCTCAGAGCCTTAGAAATAAAATTGATGAAATGCGTTACTTATTTGAAAAATCAGATGTTGACGTTATCTGTGTATCTGAAATTGGTTCAGGTGCGAAACGCCAGATGGAATGTGTCGGCTTAATGGCTACAATATATTTCGTAACGACCGTGTTGGGCATGCCGGCGGTGTTGCAATATATGTTAAAAATACACTACGATGTAATTTTCTATGTAAGTCTAATAGTGCCGATTTAGTTGAATTTTTATTTCTTGAAGTTTATTGTGGTCAGCGAAAACTTCTGATGGGCACTGTGTACAGACCTCATAGTCGTTTTCTCTTTGATTCGCTTATGCGTAAACTGGAAGAATTAACCTCCTGCTATAACGATATTATTGTTGTCGGCGATTTTAATTGCAATGTGTTTACTGATGATACGATCTCTAACAAGTTGGCTTAACTTTGGTTAATGATAGCTCTCCCACCCACTTTACTGCGTCTACTGAAACTCTTATTGACCTGGCTTTTGTATGTGAAAAAACGAATGTGCTTCAATATCAACAACTAGCTGTTGTTCGCGGCTTCACCTGCGTGGAATTCGGTTATCTCGCGAGATAAAACGTTGCCTATGCCCAAAATCCTCTCCAGAATCTAGTGATGCATCTGGAGTGGTATCCACACATGCCGTTGTCAGATTTCAGATTTCCCTACTATTTAAATATTGTGAAATACTTATTGTGAATACTTAATTTCTTAATTGGCAATATTACTATCAATGGTGGGTATAAAAAGGGGTTATAGTGACATAAGTACAATAGTTGGACATATGGTCTCGCGAAGTTTTTTGTAGATATTGATATGTTCTATAATATTGTAGAACTTTTTTTGTTTTAACATCAATACTTTCCGCAGCGTATTCGATGAAAGATATTTTATGACTAATTTTTTTACACCTTCGGTTAGTAATAGTAGGAATGTCCAGGGATCACCAACAATTTTTGGCAATAAATTTAGCCTATGTTACTCAGTGATAATGTAGCTTTCTAATAGCGAAAATATTTTTGAAATCGGTCCAGTAGTTTTTGAGTTTACTCGTTACATACAAAAATACAAAAATATAAAAATACAAAAATACAAATCTTTCCTTTTTATAATATTAGTCAACAATTAACTGCTCCTGTTTTTTCTAAGTACGACTTAATCTTGTTCACCTATGATATTAAACCAGAATTACTCTCACAAACATTTACTTATCGTGACTTCTCACATATTAACTACAATGCCCTTGATTTAGCAATACGGGAATTAAGCTGGGACTACATTTTCCACATTCCTTCAGCTGAGCTACAGCTCAATTTTCTAGAAAGTAATGTTCGTACGCTCTTTAACACATTTGTTACTTTAAAGCGCGGAAAAACAACTGCTGCCAATTCTAGTAACAAATGGTTTAATTACGAAATTAAGAACCTAATTCAACAACGAAATGCTCTTTTTACGCGCTGGAAGCGCTATAAAATACCTGAAATGTATGAGAGTTTCAAAATTGTTCGTAGAACTGTTAACAAAAAGATTGCTGATGCCAAAAAGAGAGTTTATGAGAATAAATTCAACGCTACTAGTGGTAGTAAACGTACATGGCAAGTTACACGAAGTATGGGTGTTGATAATAAAAAACGACACACACCCTTGAGGTGAACCTGTTAAATCAACTCTTTAGTAACTTTGTAGTGCATCCTGCAAGCTCTTATATGATCGAACACAACCGCCAGTTTAATTTCAATTCCTTTGAATTTGTATGTGTTGAACAGCATGAGGTGCTAGAAAGCTGCCTTCATATTAAATCAACAGCCATCGGATATGATGATCTTCATCCTAAGTTCATCAAAATAGTTTGACAACTCTGTTATCATATTGTCGGGTGTTATTAGTGCTCCTAAATTAATTGAAATTTAAAGTGATTAAAATTTAATATACATAGTGTAACACTATATAATTTTTTCTCATATCACAGTGTTATTCCTAGATAATAATTTTTCTCGAATTGCGCATAGTTGGTGCGATTGGGTATATTCTCTCTACTTGGTTGGTATCTTTTATGTACATTTTACCTTCCATTTCTTATTCTTAATCCTCTTTTTAACTATTCATTTTTCTTTTTTTTACTATTCATTTTTATTTTCCCTTGCTGACTCTGCTTCTTGCTCTCACCGTTGTAGTTGTGAGTGTTACTGTTCTTATACGTATTTCCATTGTTGTACACTAAATAATAGCATTTAATCTATTTCTCACTTACTGTTACTTAACATAACATTTAGCAGTTAGGTATGATAATGGATAAATGTTGTTATTATAGCTGTAAGGAAACTCAGAACGATCGCTTTCTGCTTTGTTGGCTATGTGACCGCGCCGCTCATCCCCAATGTGCTGGTTTTAGTATTCGGGATTTTGATTACATCACAAACAGAACTAAAGGTCTTCGTCGGGCTTGCCGAAACTGCAGGAAAATCGATGTTGATTTTCATAAGCTCTTTAAGCAAACCCAAAGTGGTTTTTCTGATCTTTTTAAGGACCTTAAAAAGTTGACGGATAAGTTTGCTAAGTATCAGGATTTGTTTAACAACTGGAAATTGTTAGACCAAGCTGATGCTATTCTTGATACAAGGCAAGCTATTCCTAGTACTTCTCTCGCTTGCCGAAGCACTTCTCTCGCTATACCTCCCTCTCCGGCTTTATCTAACTTGAACTCAACCTTATCGGCCTCTTGCCCATCCATAGATACGGTAAGTGGCGATGAGGGAATTACTCAATGCCCTCTACCGTCCGTTCAAGCACCCTGTGCTATTCCTGAGATCACTGTTCAACCACCGATTGAACATGCTCCGGCGAGTGAACCTGTATGTAATCTGTCTGACGGGGGTCAACAAATTGACTCAATTCGTAGTCACCCCCGAGTGAGTTTATTAAGTAATTCTGATCCCTCCCGTTTTTCGAACTCTGGTCAGTCTGTTCAGTATAATAATGAACCCTCCCCATCTTCTAATTCCGCTTCAGCACAAATTGACGAACTAATTGTTATTCCTGTACGTAAGGTAGTATTTCTATCTCGATTTGCCTCGAATACTACAACCTGTACAGTTGAGTGCTATATCAAACGTATATCACCTGATATTGACACTAGCAAATTAAGTATTTTTAAACTCAATACTCTTGCCCGACGCTTTATTTGAGCGCCTCCTTAATAAGGAATTTTGGCCTAAAGGTACCCTAGTTAAGGAATTTATTCCTCGTAATAAGTTTCGTCGTCCGATTAATCTTGACAATCCGTCTGACTCAAAAAACTAAATAATGCTCTCACTCTACTGTATCAAAACGTCCGCGGTCTTAATTCTAAATTATCAAATATTTTTTTAAAGTCAATAAATTGTGATTACATGGTTGTAGTGTTCACTGAATCCTGGCTAAAGCCATGGGTCAACGACACCAAAATCTTCTGTTCAGACTTTCAAGTTTTCAGGTGTGATAGATTGCTTAGGATTGGTGGTGGCGTACTTATCGCTGTCAATAAAATGCTTACTACCATCTTAATTGATCCTATCGATCCTTTAAACATTGAAATTGTATGCGTCCAAATAAAAACCAACACGTTCTCCTTGTTTATCACGTGCTCTTACATCCCGCCTGATAGTGATATTTCTATCTACATGGAACACTTCATATGTATAAGAAACGTATTGAACCGTTTAAAACCGACCGATAAGCTACTTGTACTTGGTGACTTTAACCTAGCTAGTGTCACATGGTCCCTCAATGTTGAAATTGGTGCTTATTATCCATTAGTCATCCCTCCTTATAATGATCTATTTGATTCCATATATGATCTTGGTCTTTTTCAACTCAATCATATTCATAATTCTAATAATAGGCTCTTAGATTTGGTCTTTTATATTGATACTAATTTACGTATTATACGATCACATCCGTTCTCATTACCGGAGGACACTCACCATCCCTCATTATTGCTTCATATTCATGAATTTTTTCACTCTGAAATGTCTAGACATGAGGATCTCCATGCGTTGCGTTTATTTAGTAGAACTGATTATGCTAAACTTAGAAGCTTCTTGTCTCACAACGACTGGAACCTCAACTATAATGATATTGATGGCTCTTTGAACTCTATTTACAATCATCTTTATACAGCTATATCGCTATCCGTTCCACTAAAGACTCCTGCATCTAATACTATTTGTCCGATATGGTTTAACAGACATCTACGAAACATAAGAAATAAGAAGAGTAGACTATACAAACGTTACAAACGGAGTGGTCTACTTAAGGACTATATTATTTATTCTAACTGCAACCGAGAATTTAATGTACTTAAGAATAATTGTTACGTTAACTATATTCAAAGCATGAGACATAAACTCCTTCTAGATCCTAAATCATTTTACAGTTTTGTTAACTCGAAATGTGAAGTTACGGGATTTCCCTCGATCATGTATTACGAAGACTCGGAATCATCGAATATATTAGAAATATCTAACCTTTTTGCCGACCATTTTGAAAAATCATATACTACTTCTAATGTTAGTAATATTGACTATCCCTTTCCAATTAGTTCGTTCGACATCTTTCCCTCGGTGTCCTTCTCTTATAATGAAGTCTTCATAGCCCTATCCGGTCTTAAATTATGTAACAGCCCATGTCCAGATGATGTTCTCTCTGCTATTCTCCGATGTTGTGCGGATTTGTTGTGTGGTCTGCCTACCTTGGCAGAGATTACACAGCCTATTCTATTGGCCTTTCCGTCCGTTAAATTTTTACATAGTCAAAAACTTGTGATAGATGTCATTAGGGAAGATGATCAATTGGAAATTGTCACTAATGAACATAATAGGGCCCATAGATCCTTGAATGAAAATTTTGCACAGATTATAAAAGAATAACATTTCCCCGGAATAAAAAAGAAATTAAAATCAATAATAGCAAACTGACGAATATGTACAGAGAATAAATATCAGAGGAAACCAACTCAAAATCTAATGAACCCCACACCTTTACCCAATTACCCAGGGGAAATACTTCATATAGATACTCTAATAACAAACAAACAACATTTTCTAACATGCAGAGACAAATTCACTAAATTAGCCACTATTATATCAATTGCTTTAAGATCAACAATTAAGCAGCCTTACTACAAATATTAACAAAATTTAACAGTGTAAAATTAATAGTGTCGGATAATGAAAAAGCTTTTAAATCAGGTACTATAAGCACCTTGATTCGTGACCACTTTGGAACCCAGCAATTTTTTGTGCCAACTATGCACAGCGAAAGTAGTGGAAAGATTTCACTCAACATTACTAGAAATCGCTCGCTGCATAAAGGAACAGCAAATTATAGTCGACCCTATCAAACTCTTATTATTAGCTACATATAAATATAATCTCAGTATTCATTCGGTTACCAACATGCCCTCTACAACTCAAACGACCAAAAGAGAGCTCAAATAAAGGACAAAGTTAGACAAGCTCAACAAAGACTACTTGATCGAAGTAATAAAAACACAACCACTAGAACCTTTCAACCTGGGAATAAAGTTTACGTCCGTAGAAATCAACGGTTGGGAAATAAATTTTGAAAAATTTTTGAAGAAAAGACAGTAGAAAGAGACTTAGGAACTGCAGTCTTAATAGAGGGTAGAAGAATCCATAAAGACAATTTAAGATAAACAGCTTACCATAATTTTCTCTTCCTTTTTTTTCTCTCCCTTTTGCTTTTGCTTTTCCAGACTGACTTTGCTCTTAATAACTGCTTCATTTGGAATCATAGTCAACTACTCTCAGTCAACGTTCATAGCAGTAACAACCGGTGATGTGGCTACTTATGATAATTATTCCTACGTATTACATACGACAAATCTTACTGACTTTGAGAGTACAATCCAAGAGACTAAAGAAATATTGGAAAACGTTACAGAACAACAGATTAATGAAATACAACGCTCCCTGGACGTCTTAAGAGTCCACCGACAAGTGTCTAGATCCCTAGATTTTTTGAGTTTGACTCTGAAATTCATAGCAGGAACTCCCGACCATGGAGACTTCGATGTTTTAAAAAACAATTTGAATAGGGTAATCGAAAATAATAATCTTCAAAGGCATCTAAACAGCGTAACCCAAGAAAAAATTAACGAAATCACCGACAGAATAAATGAAATAACTACAAGGAACATAAAAAAAGTGAAAAAAGACTTTTACTATTTCAGTTACTCATGACTAAGAACCAAGAAGTTATAACTCATTTAAACAATGTTGCGTTATCTATCATGTTAGCAAAGGTAGAAGTAGTTAATCCCTCAATATTCAACTTAGAGGAACTAGAAAACCTTCTGACCACGAAACCAGTCAATGTTAGTTTAACCCATATTTTTAAGTTATCTAGCATAAGAGTATATCAAGAGAATGATCTAATATTTTTCGTAATAAAATCACCATTACTAATTAAGTTATGTACTTTTGTAAAAGTTTTCCCTGTAGTACAGAATAACACCGCAATCAACCTCTCAACCAACAAGGCGGCTCATTGTTCAAACCAGTTCATCCCTCTAGCGAACTGTGCAGACTTTAATTCAGTCCACATTTGTGAAGTCGGTGCATCCGAGTGCTTAAATCAGCTATTGAATAAAAACGCAGCATTTTGCCCAACTAAAAGGGCCGATAACATTCCAACGGTGGAAGAAATGGGGAATGGCACACTAATTTTGAATAACGTGCAAGATACAGCAGTCACGGAAGCCGAAACAGTAAAGCTTTCCGGAACATATAATCATACAATCAAAATTAACTCTACTATCTATAAGAGAAATGGAAATGCACCACCTTTCATGACGCACCCACCGAAAATCTTACATTTCAAGCAAGGGGAGCATCAAGTTGAACTTTCACACTCCCTCATACATGGTATGTCGTCGCAAAACTTAAAGTCGCTAAAAGAGCTAGAAATAAAATTCTCAATGAGTATTATGGACGGAATTATCATAGTGGCGGTTGCATTGGCTTGTTTTTGCATTAAGAAAAAGAAAAAGAGCACATCGCACCCGCAATCGACACCGGCAGACCTGGAAGCAGCAGTGGCGTACATCATAAACCGCAACGGGACGTCACGGAATTAAGAGGGGGAGAGTTAGGCACATCCTAAATGAGCCCGCCGACGATGGTTGGACATCGCGTTAACATTTTTCCATTATTACTATTTTATGTAAGCATTGTTCAAGTGGGGCAAGTATTGTCAAATATTCTTTACTTAAGCATTATTTCAGCAGGTTAAATATTGTTCGATGTTTTTTTGCTTAAGCTTTATTTTTAAGTAGGCCAAAATATTGTACGATACCTTTTTTTATATAAGCATTGTTTTAATCAAGGTATCGTACAATGTTTTGATGAGTTCTTTCACTGGTTATAAAAAGCCAGTGAATCAATTCTCAGCGGGCTTTTTTATAATTAATATTGCAAAGTGTTTGATCAATTAATGAAATCTTAAAGAATAATATTGTAATAATATTGTAAAGGTAGTGTTTGATCAATTATAAAAATCCTAATAAATAATATTGTAATTTAAATTCTAAAGAATTATATTGTAATAGTATTGTGTTTGCAAAAGTAGTGTTGACCAATAAATATGGAACAAATGACCACATATAACTGGCGCCCAACATTTGTAATGTAAGTACTGGATCCGTGGTAAGTCTCTTTTTGTATTTTCTCCCTTTTATAAACCCTTGATAGACGACACAACGCTGTAACATGAATAGGAATCAAATCATTGAATTAGTAGGTGCAGTCGTTGACGCCTTAACGGGCAACTTTACGGAACAATTAAGAACTCTGTCCGAAAAACTGAACAGTGTGACGCCTGAATCAGGCCAATCCTTTCATCAAGTAGCAATAAATCCCGATGTGCCGAGAGTCGGTTTGTTTGCAATATTTTTAGTCAATTTCACCGTTTAAGAGTACATGTAATTATATTAAGGTGGAAAATATATAGAAACACACTAAACACAAACTATTAATTTTTCTTCCTTTTTTTATATATATTTCAACAATTGTTTAAAAAGAAATATTCACTTATTAAAACAAAGAATATAAGAGAATCGCCCAATCACTATACTACCATACCTTTCTTAAGTTTTTGAACATATACTGTACGGCCAAATGTTAAAATATATTAACGAACACGGACTACTAACCAAGTACCAGTCTGGTTTTCGCTGTCAGTATAGTTGTATCACTACACTTATTGATGTTAGCGAAGAAATACGTATGAGCCTAGATGATGGTCAGGCAGCTTTTCTGGTACTTCTAGATCATTCTAAAGCCTTCGACACGGTTGATCACAGCCAACTATGCTCAAAGCTAAAACACCAATACAATTTTTCCTCATCTGCCGTAAGCCTCATTAAGTCGTATCTCACTGACAGGTTGCAATTTGTTACTAGTCAATACTGCGCCTCCTCCGAGCTTCCTGTTATACGCGGCGTTCCGCAGGGCTCTACACTTGGACCGCTGTTATTTTCCCTATATATCAACGATTTGCCTACTGTTATAAAGCATTGCAAAATTCATATTTATGCTGATGACGTGCAGTTGATTTTAACATGTCCATACAATGAAGTAACAACTAATGCATCCAAACTGAACGAGGACCTGGCAAAAATTAATTTATGGGCGGCACGCAATGGGCTACGTATCAATCCCAGGAAATCTAAATATCTTTTTAATTCTGCCTACGGTAGACAAAATGTTTCCGATAGTAATATACAAATACTACTAGGCAACGATGTCATTGAGCAAGTTTCTACGGCCAAAAATCTTGGTATATACTTCAACAATCGACTATCCTGGGATTCTCACATATATAACGTAGTTGGTAGAACGTACTCTAGGCTACGTACGCTTTCTTCAACACAAAAGTGCCTGCCGCAAAAGATACGTGTACTTCTTGCCAAAACTTATCTAATGCCAACATTGTTGTACGGATGTGAGCTCTTCTCTAATTGTAATGCTGAACATAGACGCGTGTTGAATGTTGTCTATAATAACATTGCATACGGTCTTAAAAGATACGACCGCATATCCGACTACTCGACGGGACTTTACGGCCTCAACTTTAACCAACTGCTTAAATTTCGTAGTATTTTATTCTTGCACAAAGTCATCTATACTGGTGTACCAACCTACTTGTTTGAACGTCTTCGCTTTGCCCGTTCCAGTCGGGGATGTTACTTGATCCAATTTAGATTTCGCCGAGCATTGTCTGAACATCACTATTTCATTAATGCCATACGCTTTGGAACGATTTGCCATTTGCCTGCCAGCTGCAACGTCATTTTCAACTTTTCAGTTCAATGGTATACCGAGTACTCCTCAGAGAATAATATTTTTTTCCTTTGTTAACACCTATTTTCTTCACTATTAATTATTTATATCTATTTGCCTATTAGTTTTTAAGTCTACTTAATACTGCTTTCTTAATAATATAATGTATAATATACACATTGTACATCCACACTTTAAACTATAAGACGGAAGTCTTGTTGTGTGGATGAATCTTTAAATAAATAAATAAATAAATAAAAATTTTATGCTGTCACATATTATTGAAGTTTTTATGTTGGCTATTTAAAAGAGCGAGATTCGCGGATCAATGTTATGTCGGTGAGAGCTAAAAAACGAGTGTGATCTGTGATCTGTGTTGAAGGCCAAAAAAGCGCGGAGACTCTCCAACTCTCCTCAATAGAGATGGTAAAACATTTAAGGAGAGTTAGAGAGCCGGCCCTCATACTCAAACCTGAACATCCCGCCCCCCTTGCTGGGACAGCAACAGACCAAGGCGTAGAGGAGCCAATTAGTGTAAAGTAAAAAATTGAAATAAATACGAGCTAGTATATTTATATTATGTAGGACAGGCCGGCGGAACTCAACTGGTTGGATAAAAAAATCAAAGAATTCAATTTAAATTCAAGCGTATTCAATTCAATTCATTTAACTTCATTCTATTCATTTTATGTATAAGCAATATAAGAAATAATTTTGGTAAATAATTACATAGTTGCGTCTCGCTGCGCTGTTCGTTCCAAAGCGTTGACGTTGTTGTCGATGTTGACGACGGAGTCGTTGATGGTGCTGTGGCGTAAACGTTGTTGTTAATTTTGTTGTTGTGCCGGGAGCCGCTGACGTTGATGATTATGCAGACGTCGTTCCGGGCGCCTAGGCATGAAGCTGGCATGTAACAGGGAATGGTGTTTGGCACCACACTCATTACATCGATTAACGCTTGGGCATTGGTTTGTGGGGGTATTTTATTTTATTTAAGCAATATTATATATTTATTTAAATATGCTACTCGCTAGCGGTCACAATGATTACTGGAATGCTTGCTATATATTCATGCTGCTAGTTATACGCTAAAATTAACTGGGTAAATTTACAAGGGCTTTTCCTAAGATAACAATACATGAATATCAAATATATTTACATGGGATTTTCCTAAGATAAGAATACATGAATATCATTAGAAATGTCTGCCACGTTGTCTGCAATATATGTCTGAAATATGTGGCTGCAATATGTATCTGCAATATGTATATTGTATCTGCCACATTACTCCCCCCAAGCTGTAGAATGGACTCTGAGTCTTACCGTTCTGCCGCTTCTGGTTGTATATGCATTGGGTTGTAGGTTTACATTACTACTTTGACTCGTCGTTAGATGGGGCTCTTCATTAATTTGAGGCGATCTATTGAGATATTGGTTTGCCTACCGTTGACGTCGATTTTGAAATATTTCTCGTTGCGTGATACCACTCTAAAGGGTCCTTCGTACGGAGCTTGCAAAGGACGACGCACTGTGTCATTACGGACAAAAACGTTCGGTGAGCTGAATAACTCCTGTTGGATGAACGGTGCTTCTTTAGCATGGTTAGACGCCGGAGTTGGCCTAACTTGTCGCATGTAGGCCCGTAATTTTTGGACAAATACCTCTTCGTTTATGTTGTCTGCGTTGCTAGCGTGCAGAAACTCGCCTGGTAGCCTCGTTGTTGCGCCAAACATAAGTTCGGCCGGTGATGCCTTAATATCTTCTTTATAAGCTGCATGAAATCCTAAAAGGATAAGGGGCAGCACATCGACCCATTTCTCCGTTTGATGGCATTTGATGCTAGTTTTGAATGTTCTGTGCCATCTTTCGATCATGCCGTTTGCAGCTGGATGATATGCCGTTGTTTTAAAATGTTTAATACCGAGCAATTTATTTAGGTCGCGGAAAAACGCGCAATCGAATTGTCTTCCTCTGTCCGTAGTAATACGCAGTGGTACTCCAAAACGGGCTATCCAATTGGAAAAGAAGGTAAATGCCACATTTTCCGCTGTAATATTTTCGAGTGGGTATGCTTCTACCCAACGTGTAAAGCGGTCAACACATGCAAACAGTAGCGATATCCTCGGCATGGTGGTAACGGCCCAACTATGTCTATATTGATGTGTTCGAAGCGTTCCCCTACTAAATTATAGGTAGAGATGGGAGCACGATTGTGTCGGGAAATTTTTGCTTTTTGGCAAGCCATGCAACTTTTTGTCCACTCCCTGCAGTCTTTATTTATATTTGGCCAAACAAACCTGTCAGTGACCAACTTATTTTTTTTACGTATGCCTGCGTGGCATAAATTGTGGATCGAATGGAATGCAATTTTCCTCCAAGGCATCGTTATCCATGGTCGTACCTTTCCTGTACTTAAGTCGCACACTACTTCAGCGGATGTACCAGGAATGTTGAAGGTTATGAAATTTAAGTTGGTACTGTTGTTATTCATATATTGCTTTAATTCCTCGTCGGTCTTTTGGCTCTCTGCTAATTGTGCGTAGTCGATTGCACCCGAAAAATGTATGGCTTCAATACGTGAGAGTGCGTCCGCAACATTATTCTGTTTACCAGGTAGGTATCGAATATACGTGGTAAACTGGCTGAGAAAGTCCAAATGGCGCGTTTGACGAGGTGACGATTTATCGGACTGTTGTACGAAAGCAAACTGCAGTGGTTTGTGGTCCGTATAAATGAAAAACTTCTGGCCTTCTAACATATGCCTAAAATATTTAACAGCTTTATAAGCAGCTAACAGTTCTCTGTCGTATGTGCTGTATTTAGCTTGCGCTGTCGAAAGGCGTTCGGAATAGAAGGAAAGTGGTTCCCAATCTTTCCCATTGTGTTGTTGGAGCATTGCGCCAATTGCTGTGTTGGATGCGTCTACCGTAACAGAAAGTGGGGCGCCGGGTTTAGGAAAAACTAAGAGTGTACCTTTACTCAACTGCTCTTTACACTGATGAAATGCTTCTTTTGCGTTATCGTACCAATCAATTATCGATTTATCTTTTTTGTTGTTACCTTTCGTTAAATCGAATAAAACACGTTGACATTCTATGGCTTTAGGGATGAACCTCCGGAAAAAATTTATCATACCTAAGAATCTCCTCAGTTCGCATACTCGCTTAGGCAAATTATAATTTAGAATCGCCTTAACACGTTCTGGTGGTGGACGCAGACCATCCTTACTAACTAGGTAACCTAAAAAGACTACTTCCGGCTGGCCTAGTATACATTTCGCTGGATTAACTATGAGTCCATATTCGCGTAATTTTAGGAATACTTTTCGCAGATGAGTTCGATGTTCTTCCTCATTCTTCGATGCAATTAAAATATCGTCGAGATATGGCCAAGCGAAATCGAATTCTAAAAGGATGTTGTCCATCAAACGTTGAAATGTTTGTCCTGCGTTACGCAAACCGAAACACAAAAAAGGAAACTCGTACATTCCGAAGGGACTTGTTATGGCGGTTTTCGGGACATCAGTGGGTTCCACAGGAATTTGGTGATACGCGCGCTTCAAATCGATTGAGGAAAATATGCTGCACCCGTGTAAATTATGCGTGAAGTCGTGAAGATGCGGCAAGGGATATCTGTCCGGTTCAGTGACACTGTTAAGTCTGCGAAAATCACCGCAAGGACGCCATTCGCCGTTTTTTTTCTTCACCATGTGCAAGGGACTAGCCCATGCACTCCTTGAAGGCCTGCAAATGCCAGCTTCGAGCAGCGCTTGAATTTCCGCCTTTGCGATTTTCAACATATCTGGAGCAAGACGTCTAGGCTTTGAAAACATAGGTGGTCCTTTAGTAACAATATGGTGAGAAACGCTGTGCTTAGGATTTGGAGCGTGCACATTTTCAAGAAATAAATCTTTGAATTCTGCTAGTATATCGTGGAAGGGAGTCTCGTTATTTACAAGTGAAATCCTTGATATATCGTCAATAGTGGTAATAGCGCAGAATGACGAAATCTTCGTTAAATTGTCCACGAGTTTACTTTCTCGTACGTTGACACTTAAGTTGTGATGGGCTAAGAAATCAGCGCCAAGGCTATGATAAACGTCCACGAGTAATTACGGCGTAACCCTAAATTGAGTGTTAGAGTTTTTACTCCGTAGGTATCGATTTTGGTCTTATTAGCTGCATACAAATGTAAATTAAAATCTTTGTGATTGCGTTCGTTTTTTAACGGAGGAATCACACTTATTTCGGCTCCAGTATCAACTAACAACTTTAAATTATTACTTTTATCAGTAATAATTAATCGGCGTGTGCGTTTCCGTCTGTCGCCAGCCGCCTCGGGCAACAGATTATTTAGTTTAAAGATTTGATGCACGGTTTGCGGAATTTACTCGCTTTGTCACCAAACTTAAAATGATACCAGCATAATCCGTTTTGTGTTGCTGACTCTCGGCGTTTTGATCGAGATCTGCTCCTGGTTCGATAATGCCTATTATGATTAGCTGATGTTTTCAGAGCGGCTATCTCTTGCGACAATTTAGAAATTTGCTGAGCCAATGAATTGATGTTCACAGGTTCCGCTGAGATCTTGTGTATTTCCGCTGTTTCGTTGACGTCAATAATCTTGTCTGCCTGAAATTTTCTCTAATGTCTCATCACTAATTGATACAATAGAGCGCACATTCTGTGGCAGCCTACTTAGCCAGATGGATTTGATCAAAGCGTCGTTAATCTCGTTGGCGGCGAGCTGTTTCATCTCTCTTAATAGCTGTGAGGGACGCATATCACCTAACTCCAGCTCCTGTAGTAGCTTCCTTATACGTTTCTGCTCCGAATCTGTAAATCTCTCAATAATTCGAGATTTCAGCGTATCGTACAAATCGGCATCAGGCGGATTCAAAATGATGTCACTCACTTGGGCTAATACGTTGCTTTCAATTCCTCCTACTACTGTGTGGTACTTCGTTTTATCTGCAGATATACCAGTAGCAATAAATTGGGATTCTATTTGGGCGAACCATAACTGTGGTTTCTCGTGCCAAAACGGAGGAATCCTAATGGCGACTCGTGATACTTCCGCATTACTTGGCTGATTTTCGTTGTTCATGTCGGGGTCACCAATTTGTGGGGGTATTTTATTTTATTTAAGCAATATTATATATTTATTTAAATATGCTACTCGCTAGCAGTCACAATGATTACTGGAATGCTTGCTATATATTCATGCTGCTATTTATACGCTAAAATTAACTGGGTAAATTTACAAGGGATTTTCCTAAGATAACAATACATGAATATCAAATATATTTACATGGGATTTTCCTAAGATAAGAATACATGAATATCATTAGAAATGTCTGCCACGTTGTCTGCAATATGTGTCTGAAATATGTGGCTGCAATATGTATCTGCAATATGTATATTGTATCTGCCACAGGTTGACTCGATGTGACGTAGCAAAGCAATTCAAACAATATTGATATCTCATGACAGCTTCACGCCGCCCCCTGGCTGCCATGCCCAAGAAACGTATACACCGTCTTAAGACATGTCGCCCATCGCAAACGCGGCATCTAGTTTGTAATTCAAAGGGCTGAGGCGCTACTGGTGCTACCGGTTGCGCTTCGAGTTCAACCGCCTCCACTACGCTGGAACTTTCTAAAGACATAACATCGTTAGATTGACGTCTCGGCACGTGACCAACCATCTGAAAATGAAGATATTTTAGTGTGATGTTTAAAATTTGAATGGCTAGAAGGCATGAGTGGGTGGAAACTGATTCTTCTTTTCTAATGTAAGCATGTAAGGATTCTAAAATATAATGTCTGTAATTACGGAAAAAATTCTAATGCATATATCTTTACTAGAATAATACATAAAACAAAAACGAGGTGATATGATTTGTGAGAATGATAGAAGAACAATACGAGAGAACTGTTAGTTTTGATTTGGTGGTAGTAAAACTATTTTAGTAATAGGACGCCTGATATTACCATTGGCGGTGACTAATTCAACAACTCTAACCTGATCATCGCTACCGGGAAATACTTTTATGATTCTTCCTAGCCGCCATGCATTGGGGGGGTAGATTATCATTACGAATAACAACAAGGTCGCCTACAACATAGTTACGGTTAGGAAATTTCTATTTAAAGAAGAGTATTTACTCTTCTTTCCATCTTAAAGCGAAATTATGGTGTAGGGCCTTCAACCTTTGCCATCTGTTTGAATAACTTAAAGGGTGATTAGAAAAGTCGGGTTCGGGTGGAGCAAGAATAGCGTCACCTATTAAAAAGTGACCGGGTGTTAATGGTGTGAGATCACTAGGGTTGTCAGTCATAGCGCATAACGGGCGTGAGTTTAAGCAACCTTCGATTCGGACTAACATGGTGTTAAATTCTTCGAAAGTAAATTGCTGAGCTGAAGCTACTTTTCGTAGATGTAACTTTACACTTTTCACGCCAGCTTCCCACAATCCACCCATGAGCTGCTGGCGGGATAAAGTGCCATTGTATGAGTTGACAAGCATTGTTGAACAAAAGTTCGTGACGAACTTCATTGAGAAAAGTTTTCGTGTCTCTTTTTAGAATATTGAAAGCTCCCACAAAAGCTGTAACATTGTCTGAATAAAGTGCTAATGGGCAGCCTCTTCTTGAGAAAAATCTAGAGAAAGCAGCTAGAAAAGCCTGCGTGGATAAATCACTGTGGTGGATTGCTTTCGTAGCAAAACATACAAACACCAAAATATATCCTTTGGAAATTTTAAAGCCTCGACCAGCATAAGATTTGATATCGTAAGGGCCTGAAAAATCGAACCCGGTGTGATAAAAATGCCGTGTTAGGGTAGTTCGTTCGGGCGGAAGAGAGGCCATCATTCGTTGACTTTGTATTTGTTTATATAAAGCACAAATTTTACAATTTCTTATAATTGACTTGACAAGATTCTTCAATCTGGGAACCCAATATTCAGCCCGAAGTACACGCATCATGAGAGATATTTCACCGTGAACGGTGCATAAATGAACATGTTGTACTAGAAGGCGGGTGAAGCGTGACTGATACGGTAAAAGTTTGGGAAAACGTTCGTGCAGTGGACTGTATGAGCCGACCGTTTATCCGCATTATACCATTCGAGTCAAGACGTATTGAATCAATCAATTTTGCCAGGAGCTCGGCACCGCATAGTTCAAGTCGAGGTAGCGATACAAATTTAATAGGCGCTACTTTAGTTTTAGCAGCCAAGAGGTGGGTGTATACATTGCCATTATGATCTTGAGTACGCAAATAAAGTGTTGCAGCAAAAGCCTTCTCTGAGGCATTGCAATAACCATGCAGTTGGGCGTTGTGATCGGGGTGGTAATCGACATAACGGGGGATCTTTATTAGATCAACATTTTTGTACTCATTTATGAAATTATGCCATCGGGAAAGGGTGAGAGGCTTAATAGCTTCATCCCAATCCGTTTTATTTTGCCATATTTGCTTTATCAATATCTTAGCAACGATTGTGTTAGGGGCCAGCCATCCATCAATTTCTGATAATACCTGTTTTTTGTGGTGGCATTCGTGATGGGAATATGGGGAGTTTGAACAAAGAAACAATCATCAGAAGCATTCCAACATTCCAACAAGACCAAGGGCCTTTGTGTTGCTAGCATCTTTAAGCTGTAAGAAGGACTCACTAAGTAAATGCTCCTTGGGAATATCTTGCAAAAGGGTTGAACTATTTGAAGTCCATTTTCTAAGTGGGAAACCTGCTGATTTAAGAACTGAGTCCATTTGGGCTTTTGCCATTTGGGCACTTTGTAAATCGTGGGCACCAGCAAGAATGTCATCTACGTACATGTAATTTTGTATGATATTGGCAGCATGTGGGTTTTGTATTTCATTCGCCTTGGCTAACGCAAGTAACGTTCGAATATAAGTACACAGTTTACACCGAAAGTGACTGTGAGCAATTCAAAATCGCGTGGCACCTCATTGTGATGGGATCGAAATATTATTCGTTGAAAAGGGGTATGCGAAGCATGCACTCTAATGTGCTTAAACATTTTCTCGATGTCGGCATTAAACATAATAGAAAAAAGGCGCCACCTGAGTAAGAGGACTGTTAAGTCAGCTTGTAGTGTTGGTCCGGCATATAGCATATCGTTTAGACTATACCCGTTGGGTGTACGTGATGATGCGTTAAAAACCACTCGTAGCTTTGTGGTAGTGCTCTGTGGCTTTAGCACGGCATGATGTGGTAAATAATAATAGGAGTTTTCCTTAGAATTAGGGTCGAAAGAAACCTGTTTCATGTGACCCATCGATAAATATTCTTTAAGAGTATTATCATAAATAGATTTCAAGTTGGGTTGGTAAAGCATACGAGACTCGTATCTTAGATATTGAGAAAGAGCATTGATGCGGGAGTTACCCAATGAAAGTTGATTTGGAAATTCAGTTTTGAAGGGTAAATATACGACATTACGGCCCTCAGAGTCTAGTAGAGTAGTTTTTATAAACAAATTCTCACAATATTCATCTGCGAGGTTTAGGGATTTCCTCTAACTCCCAAAATCGAGCCAACTGATTATTGAGATCGATTGAGTTAAAGAATGTTGAGATTGAGAGGAACTACACGAATTAATTTTTCCAGTTAATATCCAACCAAACACAGTGTTTTGAGCCAATAGAGATGACGTTGGATTTTTCCTAATATCTTCAAGAATGATGTATGGGTAGACGTCGCCTCCTAAAAGTAAGTCAATAGGCGTGTTTTTGCCAAAATCACAATCTGCTAAATTTAAATTGACCAAGGATAGAGATTTGATGGAGGAAACTGGGACATATGGTAATTGTCCAGTAAGTTTTTTAACAATAAAAGCGTGGACTGAAATTGTTGTTAACGGGTTATATAGAGAGCTAATTGTAATAGAATATGACCTTGAAGCTAATGCAGAGGTAGTTCCTCCTAATCCAGTCACTCGCGTTTGTGCGGACTGGGTGCGTAATGATAGGCTATTTCTCAACCTAGACGAAATAAAACTGGCTTCAGAGCCTGGGTCTATAAGAGCTCCACCAATAAGTTCTTCAACTAACGCTGTGCCTAACACCACCATAGAGTTTAAACGATTTTGGATACTAGAACTAAAATTCTGATACACGTTAGTTAGCGCGGATGTTGTGGGCCTGTCATTATCAAATGAGGCAGGAACTGGAAATGGTTGATGGTGAGTGCCATTTGAGCCGGCGGTACCGGCAGCTATGTTACCATTGCCAGTGTATGTACGGGTTGATATAGGGGGTGAGGGTGGACGTTGGGATGAGTTATGAGGGCCAGCGGTACCGGAATTTCCACCACCACCTTGTGGGTTAGCATCACATCGGTTGTTACTTGGTCTGGATGGATTAGATGCTTGTTAAATGGGTTTATGTAACAGTGAGTGATGTTTTTGTTTACAAATTGAACAAACATATTTACTAGCGCAATTCCGAAGCTCGTGGGATGCAGCTAGGCAATTAAAACAATGCTTATGCCGTTTAACGACAGCGATGCAATCGTCTATTTTCATTCTAAGGAAGGAGGGACACAACCTAAGAGAGTGTTTGTCCGGGCATAAAGGAGAACTAGATATTGGGTGAGTTGCGATTTTTGTCTGGAATGTGTAGAAATTCTTATTTGTTGGTTTTTGGGTGGCCTTACTTTTGTTATTTGTTGATGGGGCATTACTAAAATTGAAACTTGCACTAGGTTTGGGGCCACGTATATCAGCTATGGATTCTAAAGTCTGATAACGGGCAATGAGAAAGGTATCCATTTCTGCCCACGTTGGCAGCTCCGCCCGCCGTTTCTGAGTCTGTTCCCAAAGATTCAAGGTCGCTTCCAGAAGACATGTTGAACAAATATACACAAACAAAACATCCCAACTTTGAGTATCGACTTTCAACAAGGCCAAATTAGAAATACATTCATTAATACTACGCTGAAGGTCTTTGATACGAAGGCCTGATTCAGAATCAATATGTTTTAGCAAAGTAAAGTTTTTAATTGGGCATTGAGTAAAATCCTTTTATTCTCAAAACGATCGACTAGATTCTTCCAAGCCAGTTCAAACCAATCGTTGGTTAACGGAACACTTTTTATCACCTCGCGTGCTTCACCACTGGTGTTTTGCAATAGATGGTAAAGCTTTTCAACAGGACTTAATCTGGAATTATTACCATACAACGCAGTAAATAAATCACGGAAAGTAGGCCAAGATTTATAATCACCATGGAATATTATATATTCTTTAAATTCCTCTGTATGATGTTCTTTTGATGATGGAACGTCATCGTGATTTCTAAGTTCCCGTTTTATAATGCTAAGACACTGCGAATAACTTTTAAAAGTTGAGGTATAAAGAGCCTTTACATCCCCTACTTTAACATTTTCAGAAAAGGCCTCTTGGTTTTTCAAAACAGATTGATAATAAGCCTTAAAACTTTCAAATAGGGACTTGAGTTCGTGCTTATGTATTTCTAAAAGGTTTTTATCATAATCTGAGTCAGAAACACCATTAAAAAGTTCAATTTCGTCCATTGATCAATTGTGACTTTTGAACAAGTTTTTCATTGATAGACATTTCGTTATGATCGTGATATTTGATAATATTGTATTATAATATAGCAACAAAGAAAAGTATTTGTCAACCAGTTGGGTCGGAATCAAACAAAAAGATAATTTGTACCGTAGGGTGGGTAAAAAGCGACCAAAATAATTTAAAACAACTTTAATTACAACAAATGGAAAGAACGCTATTTAATGTTATAGCAGAGACTTCAAAATATAAAGACGGAATGTCATGCTCTTAAATTTTGCGGGTAAAATCTCAAGATTTATTTGTAAGGCATTATACAATGCATACAAGCAAATGTATACACAATTATTTACTTGTTTTGTTACGCTGACTTGTGTTTACTAGTTTTATATAATTTTTAAAGGATTGTTCAATACTTTTCTACCCAATAATACAATAGAAAAAATTTGAAAAAAAATATCTTTACAAAACATCAAGAATACATGTATAAATGGTCGAAAAGTGGAAAAGTCGAACGAAGAAAAATAGAAGAAAGCCTTATTTTCATTTATTAATTATAATAATCATTTATTCATTCATTCATTCATAATATATAAAATTACATACGTACAAATGTTTGCAATCAATGATATTCCCTTTGCTTTGCTTATAAGAATAGAAAAACAACAACAGTAACACATGCGCGTAAAAAACCACTGTCCAAAGTCTCTAAGTCGCGTGCGCCTTAATGACGAACATTCGTTTGCATTGTATGTGTAATCTGTGGTATTCCCTTTGCTTTGCTTATAAGAACAGAAAAAACAACAACAGTAGCACATGCGTAAAAAACCGAAAATCAACAAAAAACTAATTCTTCACTGTTTTTGGTCCCGAAGAAATTATCTATAAATTGGTTATGTATTTGTATATTCACACGGACACAAAACCCCTTGCTTCGCGCATCTCCTTACCACTACACTTGCGAAATTTCGCAACATCGCCCTGAAGTGGTTGAAAAATATATATTTTAACAAATCTTCAACTCAGCTTTGCTATGTGCGCTATCGAAACAAAGCATATTAAATTCGTCCTAGCATATGCAGATTTATGGTTGTATATGTATGCAACTCATACCCCACAATAGATAGATAAATCCTTCCTCCCTAACATTTATATAAGTTATCTAAGAGCCATCCGCGTGTAATTGTAGTGACATAAAGGGTGTAAATAATGAATAAATAAATCTATTTGAATATAATTGTATAGTTTTTACAAATATATAACCACATATAGTGTACGAATCCACACATATTTTGAAGTCTCTGGTACGATCTAATTAAAGAAGCCAACGCACTCATAGACGTTGGGAAAGGCATTTTCCGTTGTGGGAATGAGATAAACCGCTTTGATTATGAGCAAAAAGTACAAATAATTAACACCATAGAAACAAATATTTCTGGGACTGTGAAAGATGGAGTCGAAGATATGCTGGCAAGAAAATGGTTTGCTTTTGCCGATTTTGATAGGGCACTACCCTACAATGCAAACGTCCGTGCCGAGATACGCACTAAACACGACAATGCTATATATTCTAGGTCGTATTCGAACGGAATTCGTTAATAAAGAGATAGAATCTCTTCTAACATACGGAATAATCAGAAAGTCTTATTCTGTTTATAATTCTCCGATACATGCAGTGAAAAAAAAGGGGTTCCATCAAGACGGAAAACCTAAACATAGACTAGTGATAGATTTTAGAAAACTAAACGAACAGACTTATGAGGATAGATATCCAATATTTCACTCCATTGGACCTCAAATCAGGCTTCCATCAAATCACCCTAAAGGAGTCCGACAGGAAAAAAACAGCTTTTAGTGTAAATAATGCCAAGTACGAATTTGGTCGCTTGCCATTTGGACTAAAAAATGCGCCCAGTATCTTCGAAATGGCAATCAACGACATATATGAGGGATGACATAGGCAAAACATGTCAAGGTTATATGGATGACATAATAATTTACTCTCCTGACGAAAATAAACATTTACAGGATATTGTAAAGAATCTGAATGGTGCTGGGGTAGACCCAGGGCCGACCAGAGTTCAATTCAAAGAATATTTTATTTCAATGCAAATAAAGGTGACAATTTATTCACTAATATTCAATATTTCATACATACAAGAGTTTGACGGTTATCTTAGCCTGATTAACAAAGGGGTATGCGACGACTAAACCTAAGATCTGTACCTTAGCTTATGGACTCTATACTTGGATAATAACAATAGTTTGTGGGTGAGCTTTGATGGATTTGTCTATGCTAGAGAACAACTTATCAAGAAATACGTCTAGAGCTTATTTTCAGATGTCTCTGCTAGTGCGCGCGATGGTTCAAATTCTGAGTTAAGTCTCTTTTGTAATTGATGCAAGAGTATTTACCTCTGGTCTTGTCTTAGCTAACCTGAAGGGTGTATGGCTATATTTCGGTGGCTCTCGTACTTTTGTGGGATTTCCTAACACTAAGATAGAGGAGGACGGATCACTCTCTCGTACCTTTATATACCTCTGCCTAATGCTAGAGTAGAGGAGGACGTATCACTCGCTCTTGCCCTTTTCACCTTCCCTATGCTCTGCCTAGTATTGAGGTAGAGGAGGACGTATCGCTCGCTCTTACCCTTTTCACTTTTCCCTATGCTCACTTTTCCCTATGCTCTGCCTATTAATGAGGTAGAGGAGGACGGATCACTCGCTCTTACCCTTTTCGCTTTTCCATATGCTCTGCCTAGTATTGAGGTAGAGGAGGACGTATCACTCGCTCTTATCCTTTTCGCTTTTCCCTATGCTCTACCTAGTATTGAGGTAGAGGAGGACGGATCACTCGCTCTTACCCTTTTCTATTTTCCTATGCTGATCCTACCCTGGGTATTTACTTGCCTAACACAATTCTATGCTTTGCCTAATGCTTGTTGCCTAATTCCCTGCTTGCCCTACCTGTTAGAATAGCTATCAAAAACTAGCTGCTTTGCTTCGTGATGAGCGTCTTTTTATAGGCCTGTGGCCGAGCTTTTGTTTGTTTATAAGAGCTTTGAAAAGAGCTTGCATCAATTATATCTGATCTTTGCTACATATGATTTTCTATGACTAATTCTGGGTTAACTTAAATTATTAACATATGACTTATAACTATTACAGAGTAGCTTAAACATTATTTATAGTTCACTTATTTAATTAAAACTAGAAATTCATGTTCAAATTCTTTTAATTCATAAGTAATAAAAAAAAATATTAATAAGTAAATAAAACATATTCATTTAATTCATGTACTAAAAAGGGAGAAGTAACGATTGGAAAAAAGAAAATTGCGTGTGTATGTAATTCAAGAGTTGATAATTATTATAAGAAAAGAAAAAAAGTATTAATAAATGGAATGAATAGGATTGTGGGGTGAAAACGCAAATGTTTTAGATGGTAATTTTTCCCCTTTGAGAAATTGCCTCATCACACTACTTCCCTCCTCCGGCGGCGTCCTCGCTTCGTATCAGGATCTCTTCGTTCCTCCTAATAGTTGCTTTATACCTCTGCCCCTGAATGGTGTAAAACCTCTTTGCTCGTGAACGGGCTGGCAGGCTCGCATATTTTCTCAGGAGGCATGCTTCGAGTTGCACCCGTATTTCAGGGGGTACGACTGTTTCGAACACGAATATTGCCCCTACCTTAGTGCCTCGTGGTTGCTGATTAGGGGACATCTTCGGTGTTGATATGGAAATTCGGCATGGGCGGAATGGGCTGAGCATTGGAGGTGGTTGTCGGTGATAGCTGCTTGGTGCGACCTCACCTGGTATTTGGCAGATTAGGACCTGGTTGATGTCTTCTTGAGCACCCAGGAGGCGTCCATGACTTCGTGGCTGTTGCTGCGCGTACCTGGATTGGGCTAAGCGCCCGCTTCGGCTGGTAACTGGGCACCAGTGACTGCTTACCGTTTCTACCATGTGTCTTTAACGTTGCATGGTTAGATTTCTGCCTCCTGGCACATCCTGGCGGTGTCCACGGTTTAATGGCGGTTGTTTGCCACGGGTGGAAAAAGTTAGACACCGGTGATGGTTGGTGGTGATCGATCACTGGCGACTGTTTAAGTGAAGTAGGACTTGGCGGTTGGAGGTCCCGTCGACGTCTGGAACAACCCGGAGACGTCCACGATCTGGTTGTTGATATTCGATACGGCCGCAACGGACTAAGCATTGGTCGTGGCTGTTGATGATTACATACCGGTATATGTTTACGGCGTTTACGATGTGTGTCTGTAGAACTTGGCGGTTGAGGGCTTGGTTGTCGACTTCTGGGGCACCCTGGAGGTGTCCATGATTTGATTGTTGCTATGTGGCACGGCTGGAATGCACTAAATGTAACTCGTGTTGAAGTATGTTTACGAAGTGGCTGAGAAGTAGTCTTATTGCTTGGCTGAATACTGGGTTGCTTGATCTTTGCGGGGATGTCACACGGCTGAGTTTGGACTCCCACATCTTGTATTTTGGTGCCTGTAGGTAGGCATTCATTTGTCGGAGTGAATATTTCGTTTATTTGGTCGAGCAAGCGTGATAAATCTACCGTACTGAATGACTGCTGGGTAGTTTGCGTAGCTTCTTCTTTGGTTAACTTTGTAGAAATCTCATAGATCTGTTCGGCCGGTTGTGGTAATGATTTTGGTATGTGTGGTACACCATCATCACACACTGTATCGCTGCTGATCGTTAGGACAGGGATATCATCTTCTACCTCGACTACCTTGATAACGTTGCGATTTTTGTTGTTGTTTTGGTCGGTGGACACTGCTGGTGGTAGCGAACAGCACAGCATAGATTGACGATACGGTGACAGTTTGTGGGAAACATTAGGTTTTGTAAAAACGTCTGGTGCAGATATTGGTGGTTGTCTTAGGTTATGTTTATCGTTAGGTCGACCAGTTTCAACTATGAAGGTGCGTTCGCATGTTGGTTGGACATATCGTAAAATCGGACAATAGGTTACATTGGTTACCTTGTGGTCGTCCCGACGGATCATGTTGACGGCATTCTCAATTGGGGTGACTGGGATCCTGCGGCTGGCATTCTGCGGCTGTTCTTTACATTGCAATGTTACACCTGCACATGTCAATGAAGCGTCAAACATATTCAAAAATTTCATGCCTAGTATGGCCTCTTCAATTGCATTTGGCATTTATTAAGAATGGCAGCTCTCTCTGCCGATTTCCGAAATGAACGGTGCAATGGAGGATCTCGCTAATTCTTCTTGACGAACCGTTGGCCATTAATACATTGAAATTTGTGCTTTCACGCCGACCGGTTATGCCCATTCTGCTTAAAAATGATTGACTGATGATGCAGTTTGTTGTACCCGTATCAACCATAGCGTCTATAGGCGTGTTGCCAATCAGGACTGCGGCTGAGATCTTATTGTCATTGAAAGATAACGGCAGTGGGTTTTCTTGATTTTGTAATCGGCATCCTCGTTCCGGTGGAGTTTGTCGACGTTGACGTTGAGCAGCCCGTGATGTCGTTGGTTGTTGTCTACAGCCGCTAACGTGAGACGTGTTTTTCGAGCTCGGCGATTTTCGTTAGTGAAAAAAAATGGATCAAAGAACCTGCATTAAATTTTGCGTAAAAAATGAAATAAAGTGTTAACAAAGGCATATGGTGAGTCTGCTATGAGTAAAGCAAGGATTTACGAGTGGTATAAGCGTTT
The DNA here is from genome assembly GCA_963978525.1 of Ornithomya fringillina. Classification (NCBI taxonomy): domain Eukaryota; kingdom Metazoa; phylum Arthropoda; class Insecta; order Diptera; family Hippoboscidae; genus Ornithomya; species Ornithomya fringillina. Next base: position 19,029,107 of record OZ021690.1, on the reverse strand, counting down.
CCAAGATGGCCGCGAAAACGTTGAAGATGACGAACGACCCGGACGCCCAAGCACATCAACAACTGATGAAAACGTGAAAAAAGTGAAAGAAATGGTTATGAACGATCGCCGAATCACAATCAGAGAAGTCGCTGATGATGTTGGCATATCAGTTGGCTCATGCCATCAAATTTTTTCGGATGTTTTGGGTATGAAACGTGTGGCAGCAAAATTCGTTCCAAAATTGTTGAATTTCGAACAAAAACAGCGGCGAATGGAAGTTGCTCAGGAGTCGGTAAATGAAGTTAATAACGATGCAGAACTACTAAAACGTGTTATAACAGGTGACGAAACATGGGTTTACGGATATGATGTCGAAACTAAGGCTCAATCGTCCCAGTGGAGGCATTCAACGAAAATCGCCGAGCTCGAAAAACACGTCTCACGTTAGCGGCTGCCACTTAAAAAGTAAACAATGAATATTGCTGAAAATTTTATCGTACTTCAGGGGCATGTGTACCAACATAATAAAAAAAACTCTCTCTCCAAACCCGCGAAATTTAAAAATTCTCGTTACCTTTTAACCACACCTCGTAAAACAGGAAGACACAAATGCTACTAAAATACTAAAAGAAATTTTTTTTGAACACCAAGACATCTTTCACTTGGACGGCGAAAAATTAACATGTAACAAGTTTTATACACAAAAACTAACAACAAATGACAACGCACCGGTCTACGTAAAAAACTTTAGATTACCACAAATACATAACAAAGAAATCAATAACCAAGTACAGAAATTATTAAAGAACGACATAATAAAACCAACAATTAGTCCGAACAATTTACCTTTACTAGTAGTACCAAAAAAAGATAAAGACGACACAAAAAAATGGAGATTAGTAGTTGACTTTAGAAAACTTAAAAATAAACTTATAAATGATAAATTCTCTTTAACTAGACTAGATGACGTGCTTGACGTATTAGGACGTGCCAAATACTTCTCCACTTTAGACATGACGAGTTCATTTCATCAAATAAAACTTTACAAGGACTCAATGCCCCTAACTGCATTTTCAACTGATAAAGGTCACTTTCAATTTAAACGCCTACCTTTTGGCTTAAAAATGTCTTCAAATAGTTTTCAAAGAATGCTTACGATAGCTCTAAGTGGATTGGATACGAACGCATTTTTATATGTAGATGACATAATCATATTTGGATGCAGCCTACAACATCATAGCGAAAACCTCCTCAAAGTATTCTCGCGTTTGTTATGTATTAATATGGCAACTTCTTAGTTTGTAAGTATGAATATGGCAAGTTTAGTAAAAAATACTTTTTTATTGTTGTTAGAGTTAAGCGTGCAAGCACATAGAGTGCAATGTATAATTTAAAAGTATGAATAAATAAAAACTATTTATATACATATCAAACGTGGCGAAGAGGATTAAAAAATTTTTATTAATTATAAATTACGTAATTTCATACGATGTCTTTTATTGGGTTTATTGAGTATTTCATGCCGGGTGAAGATCTCGCTGAGTACAAGGAAAGATTAGAACACTTTTTACTCATCAATAAAATTAGTGATGACAAGACGAAAGTTTCATATTTAATAACCTTGTTTGGGCCAGAATCATATAAAATATTAAAGTCTTTGACGACACCAGAAAAACCTGATACAAAAACGTTTAGGGAGCTAATTGGAATATTTGAACGCTATTTCACACCCGCACTAAATGTAATTGCTGAGAGATTCCAATTTTATAAACGAAATCAGAATGTCCACGAAACAATGTCGGAATATATTGTGAAAATCAAAACTTTGTCAAAAACATGTCAGTTTGCTGAATTTTTGGATGATGCTTTGAGAGATAAATTAGTGTGTGGTGTGTATAACGAAAATATTCAAGATTGCGTAATAAATTAGCACTTACGTTTGAAAAAGCCTGCGAGTTAGCAAAGGGAATGGAATTAACACAGCTTCAGATGAAAGTTATTCGCCCATATGCGTGCAATAAGGTGGTTCGTGGGGGTAAAAAAAAAATGAAACATTATCTAAAAGTAATGCTTTTGGAGAAAAGTTGGTACGTAAGCGCTCACGGTCACGTGGCCCAAAGAAAAATATTAAATGCTATCTTTGTCAAAAATTGGGCCATATTAAGATGTATTGTCGTAACAATAATCTTCAATTACATTAGTAGATACGAAAAGTATAGGTAACAATAATTTTAATTCGTTAGGATATTTAAATAATATTCATTTTCTTAGTGAAAATGTATTAAAAATACAATTGGAAATTAATAATAAAATAGTGGAAATGGAAATCGATACTGGTGCTTGTTTTTCCGTGATGGAAATACAATTTTTTAAATACTGTTTCAAAGACAGTAAAATAAATAAAGTGGATAAAACTTTGGAAGTTGTCACAGGTGATCAAGTAGAAGTTGTTGGTAAAGCTGTAGTACAGGTAAAAGATTTAAAAAGTAGCACAGTTCATTGTTTAGAATAGGTTTTAGTAAAAACTAAGAAAAGTTTTGTGTTAATATTACTTTTGCACCTTAGTGCAAGGGGTACAAGATCAAATAGTATTTAAACCAATAATATATTTGGCTTTTTCTTTCTGTTGTTTGTCCGACGTTTCGTCACCAAAACCGTGACATCATCAGGGATCACTTTATTTTATTTTTATAATCTAAACAAATTATACAATGTGATATACAGTAAATTATATAAAAATAATTTTGTAACAATAATGACATTACAAGTTTATTTGTACAGTTAATTCGTTGAGATTTTATCAATATTTATACATCACGTAACACTTGTGTACGTTAGTCAAAATTTATTTAATTTTTTTTTTTTATTTAATTTGTATAAAATGTATTGAACTCTTCCTAATTCAAGTAACAATTAAATGCGCGATACTAAAAATTTATCAACTATACTAAGGAGCTAATTGTGTGTATAACAATGATGTTTTGTAATTGTTGTTTGGAAAAAACACCGTTAACCTTCGAGTTCACCAATATATTCCCCTTCACAGATATTTTTATCTATTTAGCAAAATTTATATAGCGCGTAGGTATGTACGATTACATAAGTGAGATTATGTCTTATTAGTAGAAAAAAAAAAAAAAAACAGACAAGAATATTTTGAAATGATCAGTTTAATCTAAGATAGATATGTGGTATGATGTACTGGCATTTTCTAGGTCCTCCTTTTTGCTAATAGACCTATCATAGTATTTAAGTATGTAAAGATTCTCTTTTATGTACCTCTTTTGTACGTTAGTGTCCCTATTGTCACATTATTAAGATCTGTTATATGTTTGGTTTGTCGTATGTGTTGCGCTAGTCCAGTTTTTTCCGTACATTTCTTTATGTCATTGCTGTGCTCTGTTGATCTTGTTTCTAGCGTTCTTTTAGTTGTACCAATGTATACCTTTCCACATTATTCTTTGCTATCCCGTACATATTCTATTTTATATATTACGTTGTTTTGTTTCAGTATGGGTGTTTTTGACTTTAATTTTGTGTAAATAGTACTTATCGGTAAATGTGATTTGTACGCTATGTCATATTTTGTCCCATTGTCATTATGATGATTGTTAAAGATATTTTTAGTAAGTGTAGGTATATATGGGACCGTGAGGTATCTTTTGTCCAGTGTCTTTTCCCTGTTGCTTCCATTACTACGATGACCGACTAAAAGTTTTCTGTTTAAATAGTGTGGGAAACCATTTTTATTTAAAATATTATCTACTTTTTGTCTAGTTTCATTATAAAATCGCTCGTCAGTAAGTTCATAAGATTTACGTATTAGGTTTTTTGCAGTGTTAATTAATTGTGTTCTCGGATGATTCGAATGGTAATTTATTATGCGACCGGACGAAACAGATTTTGTGTACCATTTTGTGTATAGTTTTTGGTCAACCTTAATTATTGTCATATCTAAATAATTTAAACATCCTTTCTCTTCCTTTTTTATAGTAAATTTGAGTTTGTTGTGGTATTTTTTCAGTGTATTTAGTATTGTAAGTTCATCGTAATTCTTTATAATGCTGAACAAGTCATCTACGTATTTTTTTATAATTTTAATCGTTACCCCTCCTTATTTAAATCCTTTATTGTGTCATCAAGTAGTTCGTCCAACACGATATCAGCTAGAATGGGAGAACTTAATGGAACTTCTGGTTTGTGTATATTCGGCAGTCCGTAAAGTTTTGGTGCCGTAGCTGCACTCTGTGTCAACCTCAATTTTTCCTCTTTACTAATATAGCCACCTTTGAAAAAGGCTGACACAATCTTGTTGTTCTCATTTAATAGTTTGTTAGTGGGATCAGCACGAAGTGTTGTGTAGGTATTTTTGTCCTCAAGTAAATTGTTGATTTTGGTGTTATAGTCTTCCCTGTATATTAAGACAGTCTTATTACCCTTATCTGCTGGTATTACCATTATCGTGTGATGTTTTTTTAAAAATCTATTAGTTGCTAGGTAAGGATTCAATATGAACTTTGAAACGGTTAATTCCTCCGGTTAGTCCGATCCAAGCCGAGGTAGCTGGGCGGTTTTATCCAGGGGCTCCTTTTCAAGAAATTTGTTTGAATAAAGGACTCGGGTGTGGTGTTAAATAATATTAATACACTATATTTATTGCTTGACACTATCTTCACTTATACAATATAATGGTGTTGTTGTTTTCTTGCTATTTTCTAAGCTAAGTATAGCACAAAGAAAAAGGCTAACACAGTGACCTGCAAACAACCATAATTCTAGGATTACTACATTAGTACAACTTCTTTATTGTCACGTACCTTCTGTTACCACTGGTAATTTTCTACGTTACATTTCCTCTCGCGGTTCCTTCGTCGGATTCAGTATACCGTGTTACCTGCTTTGTAGGTCTTGTCTGTCCCTGTAGGTATAGTTTTCAGTGTTAAGCTTCACCGCACAGAGAGCAAAGAGACCCCGCGGTGGCTATCGCGGCCAACGGGCACTCCTTATTCTCCTATCCATAACCAACAAACCACCAACCGGCCGAATAACACAGCCAAGCCGGTCGTTCACTGGTCATGTGCGATGACACTGTACAAGCAAGGATCACCAGCAGCCGCTAACGCGGCTAACCGTTAATCCTCCCTTGACCAGTTTCACAATCCTATACCACCGAACACTATACCTTTTGTCGCACTTGTCACACAGAAGAATGAGTCTTTCCTTAGTTTTACCCTTGTTTATATACCTATTCTTTCGTTAAATACTCCGCGAGAGTGTTCGTTTTGTTGTTTGCAACTCACTATGAACCTAACTCTAACTCTTAATTTACTCTCTTAAATAACACTAATGCTTAAACTACTTAAATCACTAAATATTTTCTACTGCGCAATACTGACACCGTATGGAATGTCAGTCCCGCTATTCTTGTGTACATACAAAAGGTTTATACAAAATCTAAATTCATTAATAACAACAACAAAAGAAATAATACAGTTCATTAACTTCATAGGTGGCCACTCATTCATTTCGTGAGGGCCATGCGTCCTCACACTCCCCCCTCACTTTAGAGAGCCTGTGCACCGTCACGGTTCCATTTGCTTGTCAACAATTCCCTCAGCTGTTTTATATTCTTGTTACGCGTTATTTCCAGGATTATGGTATGGTTTGATCTCGCTGACGTGGGTCCTCTTGGTTATTTTCCGATCTTGACTACTGACTACGATTATTACTGGCGATACGAACTTCTCGACCAGGTATGGGCCCTCGTACTTTGCTGCCAACTTAGCGGCGAAATTTTCTGCCGCACTCGATAATACATGGTTTTTGATTAACACCTGATCGCCAATCTTAGGGGTATATTCGCGGTGGCGTAGGTTATAATGTCGTGTTTGTTCTTGGCTAGCCTTCTGGATATTATTCCGCACGAAGTTAAATACGTCCTGCAGCTTGCTGGCTCGTTGTTCGGGTGTTTCCGTGTTATTCCCAGTACCCATAGTGACCTCGTCATACAGCGCCTTTGGTAAACGTAGTTCTCTGCCTTGTGTTAGAAACGCTGGTGTATAGCCTGTGGTATCTGAGACACTCGTGTTCATGGCTAATGTTAATTCTGGAAGGTGCTCGTCCCATGTTCGTTGATCTTTGGCCACATACTGAGATATCAATGTCTTGAGCGTTCTGTTTGCTCGCTCCGTGGGATTTTCCTGTGGTGTATATGGCGCGGTGAATTGTTGTCGTACCCCCAAATTATCTAGGAATTGTGTAAATTGTTAATTAAATTGAGCCATTGTCTGTGATCAGGCACTTAGATACACCGAACTTGGATATTATTCTCTCCCTAAAGGCTTGCTGGACAGCAGCGGTTGTGGCACGTCGCAATGGTACTGCTTCTACCCATTTGGTAAAACGATCTATGAAAACTAGTATCATGTTATGGCCCCGCTTGGATCGCGGTAGTTGTCCTATGAAATCCGCACATACCGTGCACCATGGTTCGTTTGGGATTTGTGTCAGCATTTTTCCTGGTGGTTTTTGCTGAACTGCTTTATGCTTTTGACACGAATCGCACTTACGTACATAATTGGCAATATCTCGGAACATTCCCGGCCAAAAGTATCTGTTTAGTATTCGTTTTGTCGTTTTTCGCACCCCACGGTGCCCTGCACTTGGTTGGTCGTGATTCTCTACTAATATGCGGTGGCGAGCGTTTGTAGGAATACATAGTTTCCAGGGTGTATCCTCAGCGTCATCTGCATGTCGGGAGAATCTACGGTACACATTGTCGTTTTCTATTATATACTCTAGATATTTTTCCGGTGACTGTTGTATCTTGCGTTTTAAATTGTTTAACCATGGGCATTGCTCATCGCTAGTTTTAGCTGAACATAATTTCGCTGCCTCGTACGGTTGTCGATTCAGTGCGTCTGCTAGCACGTTGTATTTACCTTTGCGATATTCTTTGTCAAAAGTAAACTGTTGTATCTCTAACGCCCATCGTGCCAGCCTTCCTGTCGGATTATCGATGCTATTTAGCCACTTTAATGCCAAATGGTCAGTGATAACCTTGAAATGGTAACCCTCGAGGTATGGTTTCATCTTCCGTATGCCCCAAACTATAGCCAGGCACTCCTTTTCTGTGGTTGAATATTTTTCTTCTGCTCCATGTAGGTGGCGACTGGCATACGCAATGACTCTCTCTTGGCCTTCCTGCACCTGAGTTAGTACGGCCCCAATGCCGACGTTGCTAGCATCTGTTTGTAACACAAATTGTTGAGTGAAATCTGGGCATGCTAGTACGGGTGCCTCGGTAAGTCGACGCTTTAGTTCATCAAACGCATTCTGCTGTTCCTGGCCCCAGGCCCATCGTTTATTTTTCTTCAGCAATGTAGTTAAGGGGTGCACCACGTCTGCATATTCTGGTACAAATCGACGGTACCATGACGCACTTCCTAGGCAACGCCGCAGCTCCTTAATGTTTCGCGGTGGTTTTAGTTGGCGTATTGCCACTACTTTGTCAGGGTCGGTGGCGATGCCATTCTCGGTAACCATGTGTCCTAAGTATTTTAATTCCTTTTTGAAGAACTTGCATTTGTCCGGGTTAATCTTCAATCTAGCCTGGCGTAACTTGTGAAATACTTGTTGTAAGTGGCGTATATGCTGTTCCTTTGTTCGGCTTATTACTATAATGTCGTCTAAATATACAAATGCGAATTGCTCCATGTCCGGGCTAATGACCTGATCCAACGCTCTTTGAAACGTGGCTGGTGCCGAATGAAGGCCAAATGGCATTACCTTCCATTGAAAGAGTCCACGGCCAGGTACTGTAAAGGCTGTGAATTTCTTACTGCTAGAGTGAAGAGGTATCTGCCAGTATCCACTTTTCAAATCAATGGTGCTGATACACTTTGCCTCACGAAGCTTGTCCAGTATTTGCTCGATTCTTGGCAGAGGATATGCATCAGGTATGGAACGCGCATTTAATGCCCGGTAATCTACACAGAGGCGCCACTTGCCGTCCTTTTTGGGTACTAATACTACTGGGGCGCTGTAAGGGCTTATGACGGTTCAATTAGCCCCGCTTCTAGTAATGTATCAACTTCTTTGTTTAATATTTCTTGCATAGCTGGGTTTCGCTGTTGGTATCTTAATTTTATCGGTACATCATCCTTCATCCGTTTGTAGTGTTGGGTTATGTTCGAGGTTTCTCTGATTTGTTCGAAAGCGGCTATTTCACGTTTTAGAAATGATTTAATTTCATACTCGACATCGGTGGCCACTCCTAAGGACCCTTTAGTGTCACCAGCTACTCCACCACACGTAATAGGAATGGTTTGTCCACCACAAAAGATTTTCGCACCAACTCCCGTTAGAAAATCCATACCCAAGATGAGCGAGTCCATTGTATTTTCCAACACTAGTACCTCGATGTCACATAACTTGCTTCCAAGTGCCACAGTGACCAGGATCTCACCATTTGCGTTCGATGTTGACCCATCAGCTAATTGAATCCTTGTGGAAACTTCTTGCATCTTTTGTATGAATGGTATACTATCAACACAACTTTGACGAATAAAACTTCTAGTGGCACCGGTATCTAGTGTTGCTGTTAAAGGCAGTCCGCCTATCGTTACTGCTGCCGTGAGATAACCATCAACGCATTTCATGTGTTTCGGGTTAGATCTTACCGGCCGACCATTCCCCGTTAATGGCCGGTCGGTTGCTCGTTTCCCGGTGTCTTATTACAACAATCGCGTGTTCGCACATATCTTCGACCGCAAGTCCAGCAAAATAAAACTTGTGCATTTTTACAACGGCGTGCGAAATGTCCGGGCTGAGCGCATCGGCGACAAACCTGACTGGGATTTCCCACTTTGTCACCTGATTCCACCTGACGAATTACATTTGTTTCCATCTTGTTTCGTTCGTTCTTTGGTTTTGTTTCAGGGGGTATATCTTCATATTCGCATGCCAGTTCGATTAATTCATCCAGACTCGTAAATCTATTGTAACCAATATATAATTGGTATTCCCGTCGGCTATTGCGGTAAATGATCTCCATTTTCCGTATTTTTGTGTAATCCAGATGTTTCATTAAATCTTGCATTACCAGTGCGTATGCTTTAAAATTTTGTGCAGGCCGTTGGTAAGTTTGTCTCACCCGTTCTTCTAGCCGTTCTTAGAAATGAGGAGGCATGAAGAATTTCAAGAAGTCTTTTTTAAACTCGCATAATGATGACCATGGTTTCCTGTTGTTTCTAAACCACACCAAGGCTTTTCCTGTGAGCAGTTCAGGCATCACCTTTGGCATTAATTCGGTTGGTAATTCGTAGGTATCGGCTAATTCTTCCAACCTCTCCAAAAATGCCAATGGATCTCCTTCACCATCAAATCTGATTGACCATTTCGTTACCTTGTCTATGACCATTGCGCACGTCATCTTAACTTTTTGTTCGTTCTTTTCACTATGTGGTAGGCGAGGACTAGGAGGACGTGAAGTATTTGGTGCGTTTAGACTTTGTGTTGAGGCTGGGGAGAATTTTTCTTGAAATTTCGTAATCTGTTGTTGAATCGCATCGGGTAGTTCTGGATCATTCATGAATGTTACTAGCTGTTTGCAAATTTCATCGACGGTACCTAACGGTTGTATGTCAAATTCGTTGCAAATGTCTTCTAGCTCGTCCTTGTGTGCATAGTACAACCAGCCTGTGCGTACCATGTTAGCCTTTTTCGAGATCTGCGTTTATTGTATAGTGATGATTATGCTTCAGCTATTGTTCTTACCCGAGTCCCTGCTCGGGCGCCACTTGAAACGGTTAATTCCTCCGGTTAGTCCGGTCCAAGTCGAGGTAGCTGGGCGGTTTTCTCCAGGGGCTCCTTTTCAAGAAATTTGTTTGAATAAAGGACTCGGGTGTGGTGTTAAATAATATTAATACACTATATTTATTGCTTGACACTATCTTCACTTATACAATATAATGGTGTTGTTGTTTTCTTGCTATTTTCTAAGCTAAGTATAGCACAAAGAAAAAGGCTAACACAGTGACCTGCAAACAACCATAATTCTAGGATTACTACATTAGTACAACTTCTTTATTGTCACGTACCTTCTGTTACCACTGGTAATTTTCTACGTTACATTTCCTCTCGCGGTTCCTTCGTCGGATTCAGTATACCGTGTTACCTGCTTTGTAGGTCTTGTCTGTCCATGTAGGTATAGTTTTCAGTATTAAGCTTCACCGCACAGAGAGCAAAGAGACCCCGCGGCGGCTATCGCGGCCAACGGGCACTCCTTATTCTCCTATCCATAACCAACAAACCACCAACCGGCCGAATAACACAGCCAAGCTGGTCATTCATTGGTCATGTGCAATGGCACTGTACAAGCAAGGATCACCAGCAGCCGCTAACGCGGCTAACCGTTAATCCTCCCTTGACCAGTTTCACAATCCTATACCACCGAACACTATACCTTTTGTCGCACTTGTCACATAGAAGAATGAGTCTTTCCTTAGTTTTACTCTTGTTTATATACCTACTCTTTCGTTAAATACTCCGCGAGAGTGTTCGCGTTGTTGTTTGCAACTCACTATGAACCTAACTCTAACTATTAATTTACTCTCTTAAATAACACTAATGCTTAAACTACTTAAATCACTAAATATTTTCTACTGCGCAATACTGACACCGTATGGAATGTCAGTCCCGCTATTCTTGTGTACATACAAAAGGTTTATACAAAATCTAAATTCATTAATAACAACAACAAAAGAAATAATACAGTTCATTAACTTCATAGGTGGCCACTCATTCATTTCGTGAGGGCCATGCGTCCTCACACTCCCCCCTCACTTTAGAGAGCCTGTGCACCGTCACCGTCAAAGAATATTTTATTTCAATGCAAATAAAGGTGACAATTTATTCACTAATATTCAATATTTCATACATACAAGAGTTTGACGGTTATCTTAGCCTAACAAAGGGGTATGCGACGACTAAACCTAAGATCTGTACCTTAGCTTATGGACTCCATACTTGGATAATAACAATAGTTTGTAGGTGAGCTTTGATGGATTTGTCTATGCTACTTATCAAGAAATACGTCTAGAGCTTATTTTCAGATGTCTCTGCTAGTGCGCGCGATGGTTCAAATTCTGAGTTAAGTCTCTTTTGTAATTGATGCAAGAGTATTTACCTCTGGTCTTGTCTTAGCTAACCTGAAGGGTGTATGGCTATATTTCGGTGGCTCTCGTACTTTTGTGGGATTTCCTAACACTAAGATAGAGGAGGACGGATCACTCTCTCGTACCTTTATATACCTCTGCCTAATGCTAGAGTAGAGGAGGACGTATCACTCGCTCTTGCCCTTTTCACCTTCCCTATGCTCTGCCTAGTATTGAGGTAGAGGAGGACGTATCGCTCGCTCTTACCCTTTTCACTTTTCCCTATGCTCTGCCTATTAATGAGGTAGAGGAGGACGGATCACTCGCTCTTACCCTTTTCGCTTTTCCCTATGCTCTGCCTAGTATTGAGGTAGAGTAGGACGTATCACTCGCTCTTATCCTTTTCGCTTTTCCCTATGCTCTACCTAGTATTGAGGTAGAGGAGGACGGATCACTCGCTCTTACCCTTTTCGCTTTTCCCTATGCTCTGCCTAGTATTGAGGTAGAGGAGGACGTATCACTCGCTTTTATCCTTTTCGCTTTTCCCTATGCTCTACCTAGTATTGAGGTAGAGGAGGACGGATCACTCGCTCTTACCCTTTTCTATTTTCCTATGCTGATCCTACCCTGGTTATTTACTTGCCTAACACAATTCTATGCTTTGCCTAATGCTTGTTGCCTAATTCCCTGCTTGCCCTACCTGTTAGAATAGCTATCAAAAACTAGCTGCTTTGCTTCGTGATGAGCGTCTTTTTATAGGCCTGTGGCCGAGCTTTTGTTTGTTTATAAGAGCTTTGAAAAGAGCTTGCATCAATTATATCTGATCTTTGCTACATATGATTTTCTATGACTAATCCTGGGTTAACTTAAATTATTAACATATGACTTATAACTATTACAGAGTAGCTTAAACATTATTTATAGTTCACTTATTTAATTAAAACTAGAAATTCATGTTCAAATTCTTTTAATTCATAAGTAATAAAAAAAAATATTAATAAGTAAATAAAACATATTCATTTATTTCATGTACTAAAAAGGGAGAAGTAACGATTGGAAAAAAGAAAATTGCGTGTGTATGTAATTCAAGAGTTGATAATTATTATAAGAAAAGAAAAAAAGTATTAATAAATGGAATGAATAGGATTGTGGGGTGAAAACGCAAATGTTTTAGATGGTAATTTTTCCCCTTTGAGAAATTGCCTCATCACACTACTTCCCTCCTCCGGCGGCGTCCTCGCTTCGTATCAGGATCTCTTCGTTCCTCCTAATAGTTGCTTTATACCTCTGCCCCTGAATGGTGTAAAACCTCTTTGCTCGTGAACGGGCTGGCAGGCTCGCATATTCTCTCAGGAGGCATGCTTCGAGTTGCACCCGTATTTCAGGGGGTACGACTGTTTCGAACACGAATATTGCCCCTACCTTAGTGCCTCGTAGTTGCTGATTAGGGGACATCTTCGGTGTTGATATGGAAATTCGGCATGGGCGGAATGGGCTGAGCATTGGAGGTGGTTGTCGGTGATAGCTGCTTGGTGCGACCTCACCTGGTATTTGGCAGATTAGGACCTGGTTGATGTCTTCTTGAGCACCCAGGAGGCGTCCATGACTTCGTGGCTGTTGCTGCGCATACCTGGATTGGGCTAAGCGCCCGCTTCGGCTGGTAACTGGGCACCAGTGACTGCTTACCGTTTCTACCATGTGTCTTTAACGTTGCATGGGTAGATTTCTGCCTCCTGGCACATCCTGGCGGTGTCCACGGTTTAATGGCGGTTGTTTGCCACGGGTGGAAAAAGTTAGACACCGGTGATGGTTGGTGGTGATCACTGGCGACTGTTTAAGTGAAGTAGGACTTGGCGGTTGGAGGTCCCGTCGACGTCTGGAACAACCCGGAGACGTCCACGATCTGGTTGTTGATATTCGATACGGCCGCAACGGACTAAGCATTGGTCGTGGCTGTTGATGATTACATACCGGTATATGTTTACGGCGTTTACGATGTGTGTCTGTAGAACTTGGCGGTTGAGGGCTTGGTTGTCGACTTCTGGGGCACCCTGGAGGTGTCCATGATTTGATTGTTGCTATGTGGCACGGCTGGAATGCACTAAATGTAACTCGTGTTGAAGTATGTTTACGAAGTGGCTGAGAAGTAGTCTTATTGCTTGGCTGAATACTGGGTTGCTTGATCTTTGCGGGGATGTCACACGGCTGAGTTTGGACTCCCACATCTTGTATTTTGGTGCCTGTAGGTAGGCATTCATTTGTCGGAGTGAATATTTCGTTTATTTGGTCGAGCAAGCGTGATAAATCTACCGTACTGAATGACTGCTGGGTAGTTTGCGTAGCTTCTTCTTTGGTTAACTTTGTAGAAATCTCATAGATCTGTTCGGCCGGTTGTGGTAATGATTTTGGTATGTGTGGTACACCATCATCACACACTGTATCGCTGCTGATCGTTAGGACAGGGATATCATCTTCTACCTCGACTACCTTGATAACGTTGCGATTTTTGTTGTTGTTTTGGTCGGTGGACACTGCTGGTGGTAGCGAACAGCACAGCATAGATTGACGATACGGTAACAGTTTGTGGGAAACATTAGGTTTTGTAAAAACGTCTGGTGCAGATATTGGTGGTTGTCTTAGGTTATGTTTATCGTTAGGTCGACCAGTTTCAACTATGAAGGTGCGTTCGCATGTTGGTTGGACATATCGTAAAATCGGACAATAGGTTACATTGGTTACATTGTGGTCGTCCCGACGGATCATGTTGACGGCATTCTCAATTGGGGTGACTGGGATCCTGCGGCTGGCATTCTGCGGCTGTTCTTTACATTGCAATGTTACACCTGCACATGTCAATGAAGCGTCAAACATATTCAAAAATTTCATGCCTAGTATGGCCTCTTCAATTGCATTTGGCATTATTAAGAATGGCAGCTCTCTCTGCCGATTTCCGAAATGAACGGTGCAATGGAGGATCTCGCTAATTCTTCTTGACGAACCGTTGGCCATTAATACATTGAAATTTGTGCTTTCACGCCGACCGGTTATGCCCATTCTGCTTAAAAATGATTGACTGATGATGCAGTTTGTTGTACCCGTATCAACCATAGCGTCTATAGGCGTGTTGCCAATCAGGACTGCGGCTGAGATCTTATTGTCATTGAAAGATAACGGCAGTGGGTTTTCTTGATTTTGTAATCGGCATCCTCGTTCCAGTGGAGTTTGTCGACGTTGACGTTGAGCAGCCCGTGATGTCGTTGGTTGTTGTCTACAGCCGCTAACGTGAGACGTGTTTTTCGAGCTCGGCGATTTTCGTTAGTGAAAAAAAATGGATCAAAGAACCTGCATTAAATTTTGCGTAAAAAATGAAATAAAGTGTTAACAAAGGCATATGGTGAGTCTGCTATGAGTAAAGCAAGGATTTACGAGTGGTATAAGCGTTTCCAAGATGGCCGCGAAAACGTTGAAGATGACGAACGACCCGGACGCCCAAGCACATCAACAACTGATGAAAACGTGAAAAAAGTGAAAGAAATGGTTATGAACGATCGCCGAATCACAATCAGAGAAGTCGCTGATGATGTTGGCATATCAGTTGGCTCATGCCATCAAATTTTTTCGGATGTTTTGGGTATGAAACATGTGGCAGCAAAATTCGTTCCAAAATTGTTGAATTTCGAACAAAAACAGCGGCGAATGGAAGTTGCTCAGGAGTCGGTAAATGAAGTTAATAACGATGCAGAACTACTAAAACGTGTTATAACAGGTGACGAAACATGGGTTTACGGATATGATGTCGAAACTAAGGCTCAATCGTCCCAGTGGAGGCATTCAACGAAAATCGCCGAGCTCGAAAAACACGTCTCACGTTAGCGGCTGGCACTTAAAAAGTAAACAATGAATATTGCTGAAAATTTTATCGTACTTCAGGGGCATGTGTACCAACATAATAAAAAAAACTCTCTCTCCAAACTCTCTCTCCAAACCCGCGAAATTTAAAAATTCTCGTTACCTTTTGAACACACCTCGTAAAACAGGAAGACACAAATGCTACTAAAATACTAAAAGAAATTTTTTTTGAACACCAAGACATCTTTCACTTGGACGGCGAAAAATTAACATGTAACAAGTTTTATACACAAAAACTAACAACAAATGACAACGCACCGGTCTACGTAAAAAACTTTAGATTACCACAAGCACATAACAAAGAAATCAATAACCAAGTACAGAAATTATTAAAGAACGACATAATAAAACCAACAATTAGTCCGAACAATTTACCTTTACTAGTAGTACCAAAAAAAGATAAAGACGACACAAAACAATGGAGATTAGTAGTTGACTTTAGAAAACTTAATAATAAACTTATAAATGATAAATTCTCTTTAACTAGACTAGATGACGTGCTTGACGTATTAGGACGTGCCAAATACTTCTCCACTTTAGACATGACGAGTTCATTTCATCAAATAAAACTTTACAAGGACTCAATGCCCCTAACTGCATTTTCAACTGATAAAGGTCACTTTCAATTTAAACGCCTACCTTTTGGCTTAAAAATGTCTTCAAATAGTTTTCAAAGAATGCTTACGATAGCTCTAAGTGGATTGGATACCAACGCATTTTTATATGTAGATGACATAATCATATTTGGATGCAGCCTACAACATCATAGCGAAAACCTCCTCAAAGTATTCTCGCGTTTGTTATGTATTAATATGGCAACTTCTTAGTTTGTAAGTATGAATATGGCAAGTTTAGTAAAAAATACTTTTTTATTGTTGTCAGAGTTAAGCGTGCAAGCACATAGAGTGCAATGTATAATTTAAAAGTATGAATAAATAAAAACTATTTATATACATATCAAACGTGGCGAAGAGGATTAAAAAATTTTTATTAATTATAAATTACGTAATTTCATACGATGTCTTTTATTGGGTTTATTGAGTATTTCATGCCGGGTGAAGATCTCGCTGAGTACAAGGAAAGATTAGAACACTTTTTACTCATCAATAAAATTAGTGATGACAAGACGAAAGTTTCATATTTAATAACCTTGTTTGGGCCAGAATCATATAAAATATTAAAGTCTTTAACGACACCAGAAAAACCTGATACAAAAACGTTTAGGGAGCTAATTGGAATATTTGAACGCTATTTCACACCCGCACTAAATGTAATTGCTGAGTGTGGCATAGCGTAGATAGTTAAGTTATGTTAAGTATATTAATGAATTGTCATCTCTAAATACGATTGTCTTGTTAAGAAATATCGAGAATAAATAAACGCGTGCATTAGATTATGAGCACTCTTGAAGTACATTACATATTTTAATGGCGACGAAAAAAAAAAAAAAGGAAATTTATGTAAAATAGAAGTTAAAATTATAATAAGTCTTTTTTATTATCGCGTTTATAAAATCGTTTGCAATTAAATTCAATGAATAAATTTTGTATATAAAGTAAACATTTTTTTATATATGTATAAAGTATGACATCAACAAGCAATGAAGTTTCAATTTTGGGTACCACCTCAATTGCTTCCACGATGAAGGAGTACAGACCTGGTGTGGATAAATGGCAAAATTGGAGGGAGGTATTGGATTCGCATTTTGTGGAAACGGCGGTAGAAGACGATAAAGTTAAAACGTCAATTTTGTTGAAAACGATTGGGTTAGATGCTTATGGTTTGTTACGTGAGTTATGCTATCCTTTGTTGCCTGCTACAAAAAAATATGATGAGTTGTGTGTCATGCTGGAACAACATTTTTCTCCACCAGTAATCGTGTATAGAGAAAGAAAGCAATTTTTCGAGGCTAAGAAGTTTGAAAGCGAAACAGTGTCTTCGTGGTATGCTAGAGTTAAAAAACTAGCTATGAATTGTAAATTTGGACCACAATTAAATAGTTTTTTGATAAACAAATTTATTACTGGTTGTGAGGGTAAATTATTTGAGCGTCTTTGTGAAGAAGATGAAGACATTATTTTGGAAATGGCGTTTAAAAAAGCGCTTACTTTTGAAGCTAAATGGGTGGCAAGTAAAAGTGAGGTTAGTTACGTGCATAAGAAATCACGTTTTGTAACAAAAAATAAAAGTAACAACGAAGATAAGTGCAAGCGACATGGCGATAAAAAAAAGTGTAGTCATTGTGGTTGGAGCAATCATACGAGTGAGAAATGTCGTTATAAGAAGAGTGTGTGCCATAAGTGCAAAAAGATCGGTCATATAGCTAAAGTATGCAGCACAGTCAACATAATAGAAGAACAGGATAGTATCATAAGTTATTGTAATGAAACTGATGATATTAGTAATAATTTTAATTATTCTATTTGTAGTGTACAGGGGTCTCATCCAATCGCTCCTTATACCGTTGTGGTGGAAGTAAATGAAATTAAAATTAAATTTATTTTGGATTCGGGGGCTGCGTGTTCTTTAATGTCCGAAAATGTGTTTGTTAAATTTTTCGATAAGAAATTGTTGAAACCGTGTGTCGAAAAATTGTTTACGTTTAACGGCCATACCATTGGAATTGTGGGTGAGTTCTTTCCAACGATACGATTTGATGATCATGTACAAAAAAAATTACGTATTATAATAACTAAAAGTAGTCATTTAAATAGTCCACCTATTCTGGGTCGCGATTTTATGTCTCTGTTTGAATTCAAGATTTCTAAAGTTTTAGCCTTACGTAATATAAATGAAGTTATATGTCAAGTTAAGAGAGAGTTTAGTGATTTGTTTAGTGGTGAATTGGGTAAATATAATAGAGCTACTGTGAAATTAAGTTTGCAAACAAATGTTAAGCCGGTATTTTGTAAACCTAGGTCTTTGCCTTGGGCTTGGAAACCTTTAGTTGAACAACAATTAAACGATTTAGTAAATAAAGGTGTGTTAGTTCAGGTTGATAGCACAGAGTGGGGCATTCCTTTGGTACCTATACTTAAGCCTAACGGACAATTGCGAATTTGTGCTGATTATAAAAGTACTATTAATAAATATTTAGAAGATGTTCAATACCCTTTACCACGTATTGAAGAATTGTTTGCAACATTAAGAGGAGAGTATTTTTCAAAATTAGATCTTTCCGATGCTTATAATCAATTAGTGTTAGATGAAAAATCACAGATGTTATGTGCGTGGAGTACACACGTAGGTACTTTTAAAGTGACGCGTCTGCCTTTTGGTGTTAAGCCAGCAGCTGCTATATTTCAAAAGACTATTGAAAGCGTAATTCGCGGAATTCCTAACGTTATTAATTACCTGGACGATATTATAATCACGGGTCCTGATTTTAATGATCATTTTACAACATTGAAATCAGTACTTAGTAAGTTACGTTCGGTGGGTCTTTGTCTGAGTGACAATAAGTGTGAATTTTTCAAAGATAAAATATCTTATTTGGGTTTTAATATAAGTCGTGAAGGATTGAGTAAAAATATGGATAGAGTAGCTTCAGTTTTAAATGCACCTAGACCTCAAAATGTGTCAGAATTAAAAGCATTTGTAGGTATGGTAAATTATAATTCCAAATTTATTCACAATTTTGCTCATAAAATGGTTCCTTTATATAGGTTGCTTAGAAAAGGTGTTAAATTTGAGTGGTCAAAAGAATGTGAGAATGCTTATGAGTTAATGAAAAATGAAATAAAGTCTGATCAAGTATTAGCGCACTTTGATGCAAAACAAAAAATAGTATTAGCAACAGATGCTTCAAATGTTGCTATCGCGGGCGTTTTATCACATACATATCAAGACGGTTCTCGTAAACCTATAGCTTTTGTATCACGAGCTTTAAAACAGTCAGAATTAAATTATAGTACAATTCAAAAGGAAGCATTAGCGATAATTTTTAGTGTGACAAAGCTTAGACATTATTTGTTAGGAAACAAATTTGTTTTAGAAACAGACCACAAACCATTATTAGCCATATTTGGTGAAAATAAAGGGTTGCCAGCTTTAGCTGCTGCACGTATGCAGAGATGGGCTTTTATATTATCAGGTTTTAATTATGAAATGCGTTATATAAAAGGTAAAGAAAATTCAGCAGATTATCTTTCAAGAATGCCTCAGTGTAGTATAAAAGAAATAGATGATAATGAACATAATTATATTAACTTTATAGAAGCAAACAATAACTTAAATTTAAATTTTCATGTAATAGCTAAAGAGACTGCTCATGATACGGAGTTAGCTAAACTGAAAGAATCTGTGCAAACATGTAGTATGGAGGCGCTAGAAAAAAAAGAATTTGTTGCTTTTCTTAATAAGAAGAATGAATTATCGGTAGAATATGGTTGTATTTTATGGGGTTATAGAGTAATAATACCTACTAAATTACGGAAAGCAGTTTTACAAGAATTACATAAATCACATTTAGGAATTGTAAAAACAAAAGGGTTAGCCAGATCGTATGTGTGGTGGCCTAATATAGATAAGGATATTGAAGATATGATAAATAATTGTTGGTCATGTAGAACTAGCCAACCTAGTCCAGAAAAATGTTCATTAATTCCATGGAATCCAACTTGTAAATCTTGGTCTAGAATTCATGTAGATTTTTTAGGTCCAATTAAGAATTTTTACTTCTTTCTTATAATTGATTCATATTCAAAATGGGTTGAAATGTTTAAAACTAAGGATATTACAAGTAATTTTACAATATCAAAGTTACGTGAAACGTTTTGTAGATATGGTTTAGTCGATACTTTAGTGAGTGACAATGGGCGTCAGTTTACTGACGTGTCTTTCTTCACTTATTTTATTAATCCTTAGTTTTATTATATGTACACTTATTTTATTAATGCTTAGTTTAATTATACATACATATGGTTTAATTATACATACATAACACTCCTCCCTCCTTAAGTTTGTAACACGATACAAAATTCAATTTTGAAATTTTAATGATATTTGAGCCTATCTGGTCTTTTTACATTTCTTCTTGCTTTACTTAAAGCTATAGGAATATTATCATTTCCTTCGCTAGTAACATCACTTAGTTCTTCTTTTTCAATCGCAAAATCAAAATCTTTGTCTATCTCTTCCCCTCTTATTTTTATATTATTTTTCTCTAGAACAATATCTTTAGTATTATCGGAGTTTATGATAACTTTTTTTGGGTTGAATGAAACAGTTTTTGATACTCTTGGTTTTAACTGACGACCATGCGCTTTCCGTAACGTTCCATTCAATTTAATTAAATATACAGTACTTGAAATTTGTGAATGTATAACTGCTGGAATCCATCTAACAAAATTATCATAAACAGATCGGTACCAAACATCTTGACTCTTAATAAATTTAAAATTTCGCTTTTTAACTACTTCATTTTTCTTTCTAACTTGTTTAACGTTTTTCCGTATCTTATTTTGATTTGCATGTTGTGATTGATGTTTCTGTTGGTTATTTACGATGTTATCGGGTAAAATTGCATTTAACAAAGTTTTTGGTGTATAACTAAAAATCAAACTTGCAGGCGTACATTTAGTTACAGTACACGGTACATTGCGATATTTAAACAAAAAATTTTCCACTTGATCTTGAATAGATAAACTCTTAATTTTTGTATCAAGAAGGTATTTCTTTAAACTTGATTTTAAAGTTTGGACGGCCCTTTCAGCGCTGCCATTCGATTGTGGATTGTATGGTGGTGATTTTGTTAATATTATATCATGTACTTGACAAAATTTCTGAATTAAAATCGATGAAAATGGCGGACCATTGTCACTAACTATTTCTTTTGGTAAACCAAATATACAAAAAACTTTTCGAAATATTGATATCACATCAAACGCTGTTGTTTTTCTCATCACAAAAGCATCTACCCATTTAGAATACGTATCTACCAAAATGACAATAGTGTTACCTTTAAAATGCAAAAAATCAATGTGGATCCTTTCAAATGGATAAGATGTTTTCGGCCAAGGTGTTAAAGACACAGGTCCGGGTTTCGTACTCTCCTGCTGACAAGGTTTACAAGTTTTAACGAACACTTCAATATCTCTATCTAAATTTAACCACCAAAGCATTCCCCTAGCTAATTCTTTCATACGCACTACTCCAATATGACCTTCATGTAACAATTCAAGTATTTGACCTTTAATAGAACTTGGTATTACTATTCTATGTCCTATTAGTAAGAAACCTTCATCAGAAACTGATAATTCAAATCGCCTATTATAAAACTTGTGTATAGTATCATTGTCGAATACATTTGGCCATCCTGATTGTATATACGTAATTACTTTATTTAAAATCTCATCTTTAGAGGTTTCGGCAGCTATCGATTTAGCATTTAATGGTAAATCACCTGTAATATTAAAAAAATTTATCATGCAATTCTCTACATCGGTACATTCACCAGAAGGTAAACGTGATAATGCATCCGCATTACCCATGAGACTACCTCTACGATACACAATATTGTAATCATATTGTGATAAAATAATTGCCCACCTTTGTAATCTAGCAGAAGCAATAACGTTGTTTTTTTTGTGACCAAATATCGTTTCAAGAGGACGGTGATCACTATAGATCGAAAACTTACGTCCATAAATGTATTTGTGAAATCGTTTCACACTAAAAATAATAGCCAAAGCTTCACGCTCAATTTGAGAATAATTTCTTTCCGCTTTAGATAGCGTACTAGAGACAAACATTATCGGACGTTCCATGCCATCATTATCTATGTGAAATAAAACTCCGCCTACACCGTATGAACTAGCGTCACACACAATACCTAAAGGTTTGTCAGGTGAATAGTGAATTAGTAAATTATTATCGTACAACCAAGTTTTACTATCTTGAAATATTTTTTCACATTTATCATTCCAAACAAACTCCTTACCTTCCTTTAAAAGATCATACAAAGGAGCTAATCTAGCTGAAAGGTTTGGTATAAATTTACCATAAAAATTTAACAACCCCAAATAAGCTTTTAAAGTTGTAACATTCGTTGGTGACGGTGCATTACTAATTGCTTTCATTTTTTCGGTTTTCGGACGTATGCCTTGTGCATTAATTTCATGACCTAAATACTCAACTGAAGATTTAAAAAAATGACATTTATCTAGATTTACTTTAACATTTAAATCGCAAAATCTTTTTAAAACAATCATTAAATTCTTTTTACATTCATCATATGACCTACCGCCAATAATAATATCATCAATATAACCCTTAACGTATTGTAAATCCTTCAAAATTCTATCTATACACGCTTGAAATATAGTTGGTGCACATTTAATTCCGAAAGGTAATCGAGTATATTGAAATAAACCTTTATCTGTGTTAATAGTCATATATTTTCTTGAATGTTCAGACAAGGTTACTTGCTGGAAAGCGCCAGCCAAGTCCAAAGTACAAAAATAAGAACACCCTTCAAAGGTACCTAATATTTCATCCACTCGAGGAATTGGATAATGATCCATCTTTACATACCTATTAATAGTAGATTTACAATCCATACAAATTCTAATTGTACCATCTCTTTTTTCTACTACTACAATCGGAGTAGCCCATTCACTATATCTAACAGGCTTTAAAATACCACTGGCAACTAATCTTTCCAATTCCTTCTCTACTTTTACACGTAAGCCAAATGGCACAGTATACTGTTTGTGAAATATTGGAGTTGCATTAGAATCGACAACAATATCCGCGGTAAATTCTTTAATAACACCACTACAATCCCCATCGAACACAGAAGGGAATTTAGCTATTATCTCACTTTTAATATCAACAGAATTACTTACAGAATTAATTAAAAACGTGTTTTTCCAATCTTTAAGCAAAACATTAAGCCAATTCCTGCCCATAAGCGGTGTAAATTCTACATTGGATTTAATTACGATTAAATTTAAGTTGTATACCACATCTTGGAACAAATCATCTACTGTCACATCAATCACACCAGCAATTACAACATTGTTACCTGTAATTACAGAAAGTTTTTTTTTACATTCTTCCATTTTAACTGTTTTAAATAATCTATTATAAGTTTGTTCTGATACCACGGAAACACAAGCTCCTGAATCGACTTCCATTTTTAATGGTATAGAATTCACAGTAACAACAATTGATACTGGTTCCGAATTATTTCCCGCCATATTAATGTTACTTAAGGTCCTCAAATAAGACAACTCCACATTGTTATCTATTACGTTAACATTTTTGTGTGCCTTCTGCTTCTTCTCATTGCGGTATACATGTTTTTGTGAAATATTCGCCTTATGCTGCTTACACTCATATGCAAAATGGCCTTTTTGATTGCATTTATAGCATATAATATGACTATGATTTTTTCTTGTTTGTGATGTTGAAGCATCGTTGGCTTGCTGTCTACTTTTACTTCTATATCTGGGTTTATTGTTACCCACCCAATTTTGATCATAGTTCACACCTTGCCTTCCTACAGTGGCTTGTATTTCTCGAACATTTTTCTGCGTTGTCTCCATCGTTAGCGCTGTTTCACACATTTCAGCAAAAGTTTTAGTTAATGGCTCGTTCAACAGTTTACGTTGAATATCTGGATTTCTCTG
Organism: Ornithomya fringillina; assembly: GCA_963978525.1. NCBI lineage: Eukaryota > Metazoa > Arthropoda > Insecta > Diptera > Hippoboscidae > Ornithomya > Ornithomya fringillina. Next base: position 19,005,427 of record OZ021690.1, on the reverse strand, counting down.
AGCCCAGATAAATTTGTCGCACAACGCCTGATCCAGAAATTCACCATAACTACAATTTTCCGCAAGTGATTTTAATTCCACAATGAAATCTTGCAAACTTTCGCCATCTCCAAGATTTCGTGACATAAATTTAAAGCGCTCGGCTCTGATATTTACCGTAGGCTTAAAATATTGCTTCAATAATTCAATCAATTTTACATACGTATAGTCCCACTCAGATTTTGGCGCTATTAGGGTTCTTAAAATTTTATATAAATCAGCACCCGCAAACGAAATAAAAATTGACACTTTTTGCTTTTCCTCATTCACTGAGTCACCAATATCATTCAACACAAAAATGTGCTGGAGTCGGTCAGCATATTGATTAAAATCATCTTTATCAATGATGAATGGCTCAATGTTCCCGCGAAAATTTCCAAAACTTTTTTTCACAATTTTATTATCCTCCACCATCTTCCACTTCACGTGTGAATCCGTTCGTCGCTAAATATGACGTCTCCTCGTCGCCAAAAATGACGTGTCTTTCTTCACTTATTTTATTAATCCTTAGTTTTATTATATGTACACTTATTTTATTAATGCTTAGTTTAATTATACATACATATGGTTTAATTATACATACATAACATTTACGTGTGAAGATTTTCAAATTTGTAAAACAAAACAACATTAAACATATTTTAACGCCACCTGGTCATCCAGCGTCTAATGGACAAGCCGAAAATTTTGTAAAAACTTTTAAAAAATCAATTCACGCTTCATTAAAAGATAGTGATGAAAATAACTTTGATATTATAATAAATAGATTTTTGTTTGATTATAGATGTAGTAAACATTGTACAACAAATGAGTCTCCTGCTAAATTGTTTTTAGGTAAAGAACTTAAAAATCGTTTTAGTATTCTGAGACCTCCTTTAGTAAAAGAACAAATACAGAATAGTCAACTTGCAAATATTAAAAATTATAGGGGTTCTAGAAAAATTGAATTCAAAGAAGGAGACAACGTTTTCATACGCGATTATTCTGATCCTAATAAGAAAAATTGGCAAGAAGCCATTGTTAAAAAACGTATTGGTCAGCAATCATATCGTTGTATAATAACTCACAATAATAAAATTATTAAAAGACATACGAATCAAATGATTCGTGGAATTGCTTCTCCAAGTGTAGCGGAAGGAATTAGTGTAGGTAAAAATGCACCAAGTACTTCTGACGTACAAAAAAATCAAAATAATACTAGTAATGAGACACCAAAGGGAAGCGAGGAGCGGAAGGAAGACTTGCCTTTATCTGTCAAAAAACGTAAATTACGAAATCTAGAACGTATTAATTATAAAGTATAAAATGAATTCCTTTACTTTTGTTAGTACTTTAAAATTTGTATTATATGCATAAAGTTAAACATATTAATTGTAAAATGTGTAGTGTACATGAATATTAATAATGAATTGTTAATTAACTTTTAAGGAAGCAATTCTCAACTTATGGTGGGAGTTGTGGCATAGCGTAGATAGTTAAGTTATGTTAAGTATATTAATGAATTGTCATCTCTAAATACGATTGTCTTGTTAAGAAATATCGAGAATAAATAAACGCGTGCATTAGATTATGAGCACTCTTGAAGTACATTACACTGAGAGATTCCAATTTTATAAACGAAATCAGAATGTCCACGAAACAATGTCGGAATATATTGTGAAAATCAAAACTTTGTCAAAAACATGTCAGTTTGCTGAATTTTTGGATGATGCTTTGAGAGATAAATTAGTGTGTGGTGTGTATAACGAAAATATTCAAGATTGCTTAATGAATTAGCACTTACGTTTGAAAAAGCCTGCGAGTTAGCAAAGGGAATGGAATTAACACAGCTTCAGATGAAAGTTATTCGCCCATATGCGTGCAATAAGGTGGTTCGTGGGGGTAAAAAAAAAAAAAATGAAATCTAAAAGTAATGCTTTTGGAGAAAAGTTGGTACGTAAGCGCTCACGGTCACGTGGCCCAAAGAAAAATATTAAATGCTATCTTTGTCAAAAATTGGGCCATATTAAGATGTATTGTCGTAACAATAATCTTCAATTACATTAGTAGATACGAAAAGTATAGGTAACAATAATTTTAATTCGTTAGGATATTTAAATAATATTCATTTTCTTAGTGAAAATGTATTAAAAATACAATTGGAAATTAATAATAAAATAGTGGAAATGGAAATCGATACTGGTGCTTGTTTTTCCGTGATGGAAATACAATTTTTTAAATACTGTTTCAAAGACAGTAAAATAAATAAAGTGGATAAAACTTTGGAAGTTGTCACAGGTGATCAAGTAGAAGTTGTTGGTAAAGCTGTAGTACAGGTAAAAGATTTAAAAAGTAGCACAGTTCATTGTTTAGAATAGGTTTTAGTAAAAACTAAGAAAAGTTTTGTGTTAATATTACTTTTGCACCTTAGTGCAAGGGGTACAAGATCAAATAGTATTTAAACCAATAATATATTTGGCTTTTTCTTTCTGTTGTTTGTCCGACGTTTCGTCACCAAAACCGTGACATCATCAGGGATCACTTTATTTTATTTTTATAATCTAAACAAATTATACAATGTGATATACAGTAAATTATATAAAAATAATTTTGTAACAATAATGACATTACAAGTTTATTTGTACAGTTAATTCGTTGAGATTTTATCAATATTTATACATCACGTAACACTTGTGTACGTTAGTCAAAATTTATTTAATTTTTTTTTTTTATTTAATTTGTATAAAATGTATTGAACTCTTCCTAATTCAAGTAACAATTAAATGCGCGATACTAAAAATTTATCAACTATACTAAGGAGCTAATTGTGTGTATAACAATGATGTTTTGTAATTGTTGTTTGGAAAAAACACCGTTAACCTTCGAGTTCACCAATATATTCCCCTTCACAGATATTTTTATCTATTTAGCAAAATTTATATAGCGCGTAGGTATGTACGATTACATAAGTGAGATTATGTCTTATTAGTAGAAAAAAAAAAAAACAGACAAGAATATTTTGAAATGATCAGTTTAATCTAAGATAGATATGTGGTATGATGTACTGGCATTTTCTAGGTCCTCCTTTTTGCTAATAGACCTATCATAGTATTTAAGTATGTAAAGATTCTCTTTTATGTACCTCTTTTGTACGTTAGTGTCCCTATTGTCACATTATTAAGATCTGTTATATGTTTGGTTTGTCGTATGTGTTGCGCTAGTCCAGTTTTTTCCGTACATTTCTTTATGTCATTGCTGTGCTCTGTTGATCTTGTTTCTAGCGTTCTTTTAGTTGTACCTATGTATACCTTTCCACATTATTCTTTGCTATCCCGTACATATTCTATTTTATATATTACGTTGTTTTGTTTCAGTATGGGTGTTTTTGACTTTAATTTTGTGTAAATAGTACTTATCGGTAAATGTGATTTGTACGCTATGTCATATTTTGTCCCATTGTCATTATGATGATTGTTAAAGATATTTTTAGTAAGTGTAGGTATATATGGGACCGTGAGGTATCTTTTGTCCAGTGCCTTTTCCCTGTTGCTTCCATTACTACGATGACCGACTAAAAGTTTTCTGTTTAAATAGTGTGGGAAACCATTTTTATTTAAAATATTATCTACTTTTTGTCTAGTTTCATTATAAAATCGCTCGTCAGTAAGTTCATAAGATTTACGTATTAGGTTTTTTGCAGTGTTAATTAATTGTGTTCTCGGATGATTCGAATGGTAATTTATTATGCGACCGGACGAAACAGATTTTGTGTACCATTTTGTGTATAGTTTTTGGTCAACCTTAATTATTGTCATATCTAAATAATTTAAACATCCTTTCTCTTCCTTTTCTATAGTAAATTTGAGTTTGTTGTGGTATTTTTTCAGTGTATTTAGTATTGTAAGTTCATCGTAATTCTTTATAATGCTGAACAAGTCATCTACGTATTTTTTTATAATTTTAATCGTTACCCCTCCTTATTTAAATCCTTTATTGTGTCATCAAGTAGTTCGTCCAACACGATATCAGCTAGAATGGGAGAACTTAATGGAACTTCTGGTTTGTGTATATTCGGCAGTCCGTAAAGTTTTGGTGCCGTAGCTGCACTATGTGTCAACCTCAATTTTTCCTCTTTACTAATATAGCCACCTTTGTAAAAGGCTGACACAATCTTGTTGTTCTCATTTAATAGTTTGTTAGTGGGATCAGCACGAAGTGTTGTGTAGGTATTTTTGTCCTCAAGTAAATTGTTGATTTTGGTGTTACAGTCTTCCCTGTATATTAAGACAGTCTTATTACCCTTATCTGCTGGTATTACCATTATCGTGTGATGTTTTTTTAAAAATCTATTAGTTGCTAGGTAAGGATTCAATATGAACTTTGAAACGGTTAATTCCTCCGGTTAGTCCGATCCAAGCCGAGGTAGCTGGGCGGTTTTATCCAGGGGCTCCTTTTCAAGAAATTTGTTTGAATAAAGGACTCGGGTGTGGTGTTAAATAATATTAATACACTATATTTATTGCTTGACACTATCTTCACTTATACAATATAATGGTGTTGTTGTTTTCTTGCTATTTTCTAAGCTAAGTATAGCACAAAGAAAAAGGCTAACACAGTGACCTGCAAACAACCATAATTCTAGGATTACTACATTAGTACAACTTCTTTATTGTCACGTACCTTCTGTTACCACTGGTAATTTTCTACGTTACATTTCCTCTCGCGGTTCCTTCGTCGGATTCAGTATACCGTGTTACCTGCTTTGTAGGTCTTGTCTGTCCCTGTAGGTATAGTTTTCAGTGTTAAGCTTCACCGCACAGAGAGCAAAGAGACCCCGCGGCGGCTATCGCGGCCAACGGGCACTCCTTATTCTCCTATCCATAACCAACAAACCACCAACCGGCCGAATAACACAGCCAAGCCGGTCGTTCACTGGTCATGTGCGATGACACTGTACAAGCAAGGATCACCAGCAGCCGCTAACGCGGCTAACCGTTAATCCTCCCTTGACCAGTTTCACAATCCTATACCACCGAACACTATACCTTTTGTCGCACTTGTCACACAGAAGAATGAGTCTTTCCTTAGTTTTACCCTTGTTTATATACCTATTCTTTCGTTAAATACTCCGCGAGAGTGTTCGCGTTGTTGTTTGCAACTCACTATGAACCTAACTCTAACTCTTAATTTACTCTCTTAAATAACACTAATGCTTAAACTACTTAAATCACTAAATATTTTCTACTGCGCAATACTGACACCGTATGGAATGTCAGTCCCGCTATTCTTGTGTACATACAAAAGGTTTATACAAAATCTAAATTCATTAATAACAACAACAAAAGAAATAATACAGTTCATTAACTTCATAGGTGGCCACTCATTCATTTCGTGAGGGCCATGCGTCCTCACACTCCCCCCTCACTTTAGAGAGCCTGTGCACCGTCACAGTTCCATTTGCTTGTCAACAATTCCCTCAGCTGTTTTATATTCTTGTTACGCGTTATTTCCAGGATTATGGTATGGTTTGATCTCGCTGACGTGGGTCCTCTTGGTTATTTTCCGATCTTGACTGCTGACTACGATTATTACTGGCGATACGAACTTCTCGACCAGGTATGGGCCCTCGTACTTTGCTGCCAACTTAGCGGCGAAATTTTCTGCCGCACTCGATAATACATGGTTTTTGATTAACACCTGATCGCCAATCTTAGGGGTATATTCGCGGTGGCGTAGGTTATAATGTCGTGTTTGTTCTTGGCTAGCCTTCTGGATATTATTCCGCACGAAGTTAAATACGTCCTGCAGCTTGCTGGCTCGTTGTTCGGGTGTTTCCGTGTTATTCCCAGTACCCATAGTGACCTCGTCATACAGCGCCTTTGGTAAACGTAGTTCTCTGCCTTGTGTTAGAAACGCTGGTGTATAGCCTGTGGTATCTGAGACACTCGTGTTCATGGCTAATGTTAATTCTGGAAGGTGCTCGTCCCATGTTCGTTGATCTTTGGCCACATACTGAGATATCAATGTCTTGAGCGTTCTGTTTGCTCGCTCCGTGGGATTTTCCTGTGGTGTATATGGCGCGGTGAATTGTTGTCGTACCCCCAAATTATCCAGGAATTGTGTAAATTGTTTACTGCTAAATTGGGAGCCATTGTCTGTGATCAGGCACTTAGATACACCGAACTTGGATATTATTCTCTCCCTAAAGGCTTGCTGGACAGCAGCGGTTGTGGCACGTCGCAATGGTACTGATTCTACCCATTTGGTAAAACGATCTATGAAAACTAGTATCATGTTATGGCCCCGCTTGGATCGCGGTAGTGGTCCTATGAAATCCGCACATACCGTGCACCATGGTTCGTTTGGGATTTGTGTCAGCATTTTTCCTGGTGGTTTTTGCTGAACTGCTTTATGCTTTTGACACGAATCGCACTTACGTACATAATTGGCAATATCTCGGAACATTCCCGGCCAAAAGTATCTGTTTAGTATTCGTTTTGTCGTTTTTCGCACCCCACGGTGCCCTGCACTTGGTTGGTCGTGATTCTCTACTAATATGCGGTGGCGAGCGTTTGTAGGAATACATAGTTTCCAGGGTGTATCCTCAGCGTCATCTGCATGTCGGGAGAATCTACGGTACACATTGTCGTTTTCTATTATATACTCTGGATATTTTTCCGGTGACTGTTGTATCTTGCGTTTTAAATTGTTTAACCATGGGCATTGCTCATCGCTAGTTTTAGCTGAACATAATTTCGCTGCCTCGTACGGTTGTCGATTCAGTGCGTCTGCTAGCACGTTGTATTTACCTTTGCGATATTCTATGTCAAAAGTAAACTGTTGTATCTCTAACGCCCATCGTGCCAGCCTTCCTGTCGGATTATCGATGCTATTTAGCCACTTTAATGCCAAATGGTCAGTGATAACCTTGTAATGGTAACCCTCGAGGTATGGTTTCATCTTCCGTATGCCCCAAACTATAGCCAGGCACTCCTTTTCTGTGGTTGAATATTTTTCTTCTGCTCCATGTAGGTGGCGACTGGCATACGCAATGACTCTCTCTTGGCCTTCCTGCACCTGAGTTAGTACGGCCCCAATGCCGACGTTGCTAGCATCTGTTTGTAACACAAATTGTTGAGTGAAATCTGGGCATGCTAGTACGGGTGCCTCGGTAAGTCGACGCTTTAGTTCATCAAACGCATTCTGCTGTTCCTGGCCCCAGGCCCATCGTTTATTTTTCTTCAGCAATGTAGTTAAGGGGTGCACCACGTCTGCATATTCTGGTACAAATCGACGGTACCATGACGCACTTCCTAGGCAACGCCGCAGCTCCTTAATGTTTCGCGGTGGTTTTAGTTGGCGTATTGCCACTAGTTTGTCAGGGTCGGTGGCGATGCCATTCTCGGTAACCATGTGTCCTAAGTATTTTAATTCCTTTTTGAAGAACTTGCATTTGTCCGGGTTAATCTTCAATCTAGCCTGGCGTAACTTGTGAAATACTTGTTGTAAGTGGCGTATATGCTGTTCCTTTGTTCGGCTTATTACTATAATGTCGTCTAAATATACAAATGCGAATTGCTCCATGTCCGGGCTAATGACCTGATCCAACGCTCTTTGAAACGTGGCTGGTGCCGAATGAAGGCCAAATGGCATTACCTTCCATTGAAAGAGTCCACGGCCAGGTACTGTAAAGGCTGTGAATTTCTTACTGCTAGAGTGAAGAGGTATCTGCTAGTATCCACTTTTCAAATCAATGGTGCTGATACACTTTGCCTCACGAAGCTTGTCCAGTATTTGCTCGATTCTTGGCAGAGGATATGCATCAGGTATGGAACGCGCATTTAATGCCCGGTAATCTACACAGAGGCGCCACTTGTCGTCCTTTTTGGGTACTAATACTACTGGGGCGCTGTAAGGGCTTATGACGGTTCAATTAGCCCCGCTTCTAGTAATGTATCAACTTCTTTGTTTAATATTTCTTGCATAGCTGGGTTTCGCTGTTGGTATCTTAATTTTATCGGTACATCATCCTTCATCCGTATGTAGTGTTGGGTTATGTTCGAGGTTTCTCTGATTTGTTCGAAAGCGGCTATCTCACGTTTTAGGAATGATTTAATTTCATACTCGACATCGGTGGCCACTCCTAAGGACCCTTTAGTGTCACCAGCTACTCCACCACACGTAATAGGAATGGTTTGTCCACCACAAAAGATTTTCGCACCAACTCCCGTTAGAAAATCCATACCCAAGATGAGCGAGTCCATTGTATTTTCCAACACTTGTCACATAACTTGCTTCCAAGTGCCACAGTGACCAGGATCTCACCGTTTGCGTTCGATGTTGACCCATCAGCTAATTGAATCCTTGTGGAAACTTCTTGCATCTTTTGTATGAATGGTATACTATCAACACAACTTTGACGAATAAAACTTCTAGTGGCACCGGTATCTAGTGTTGCTGTTAAAGGCAGTCCGCCTATTGTTACTGCTGCCGTGAGATAACCATCAACGCATTTCATGTGTTTCGGGTTAGATCTTACCGGCCGACCATTCCCCGTTAATGGCCGGTCGGTTGCTCGTTTCCCGGTGTCTTATTACAACAATCGCGTGTTCGCACATATCTTCGACCGCAAGTCCAGCAAAATAAAGCTTGTGCATTTTTACAACGGCGTGCGAAATGTCCGGGCTGAGCGCATCGGCGACAAACCTGACTGGGATTTCCCACTTTGTCACCTGATTCCACCTGACGAATTACATTTGTTTCCATCTTGTTTCGTTCGTTCTTTGGTTTTGTTTCAGGGGGTATATCTTCATATTCGCATGCCAGTTCGATTAATTCATCCAGACTCGTAAATCTATGGTGACCAATATATAATTGGTATTCCCGTCGGCTATTGCGGTAAATGATCTCCATTTTCCGTGTTTTTGTGTAATCCAGATGTTTCATTAAATCTTGCATTACCAGTGCGTATGCTTTAAAATTTTGTGCAGGCCGTTGGTAAGTTTGTCTCACCCGTTCTTCTAGCCGTTCTTAGAAATGAGGAGGCATGAAGAATTTCAAGAAGTCTTTTTTAAACTCGCATAATGATGACCATGGTTTCCTGTTGTTTCTAAACCACACCAAGGCTTTTCCTGTGAGCAGTTCAGGCATCACCTTTGGCATTAATTCGGTTGGTAATTCGTAGGTATCGACTAATTCTTCCAACCTCTCCAAAAATGCCAATGGATCTCCTTCACCATCAAATCTGATTGACCATTTCGTTACCTTGTCTATGACCATTGCGCACGTCATCTTAACTTTTTGTTCGTTCTTTTCACTATGTGGTAGGCGAGGACTAGGAGGACGTGAAGTATTTGGTGCGTTTAGACTTTGTGTTGAGGCTGGGGAGAATTTTTCTTGAAATTTCGTAATCTGTTGTTGAATCGCATCGGGTAGTTCTGGATCATTCATGAATGTTACTAGCTGTTTGCAAATTTCATCGACGGTACCTAACGGTTGTATGTCAAATTCGTTGCAAATGTCTTCTAGCTCGTCCTTGTGTGCATAGTACAACCAGCCTGTGCGTACCATGTTAGCCTTTTTCGGGACTGCCTTTTTCGGGACTGCTTTATGCTTTTGACACGAATCGCACTTACGTACATAATTGGCAATATCTCGGAACATTCCCGGCCAAAAGTATCTGTTTAGTATTCGTTTTGTCGTTTTTCGCACCCCACGGTGCCCTGCACTTGGTTGGTCGTGATTCTCTACTAATATGCGGTGGCGAGCGTTTGTAGGAATACATAGTTTCCAGGGTGTATCCTCAGCGTCATCTGCATGTCGGGAGAATCTACGGTACACATTGTCGTTTTCTATTATATACTCTGGATATTTTTCCGGTGACTGTTGTATCTTGCGTTTTAAATTGTTTAACCATGGGCATTGCTCATCGCTAGTTTTAGCTGAACATAATTTCGCTGCCTCGTACGGTTGTCGATTCAGTGCGTCTGCTAGCACGTTGTATTTACCTTTGCGATATTCTATGTCAAAAGTAAACTGTTGTATCTCTAACGCCCATCGTGCCAGCCTTCCTGTCGGATTATCGATGCTATTTAGCCACTTTAATGCCAAATGGTCAGTGATAACCTTGTAATGGTAACCCTCGAGGTATGGTTTCATCTTCCGTATGCCCCAAACTATAGCCAGGCACTCCTTTTCTGTGGTTGAATATTTTTCTTCTGCTCCATGTAGGTGGCGACTGGCATACGCAATGACTCTCTCTTGGCCTTCCTGCACCTGAGTTAGTACGGCCCCAATGCCGACGTTGCTAGCATCTGTTTGTAACACAAATTGTTGAGTGAAATCTGGGCATGCTAGTACGGGTGCCTCGGTTAGTCGACGCTTTAGTTCATCAAACGCATTCTGCTGTTCCTGGCCCCAGGCCCATCGTTTATTTTTCTTCAGCAATGTAGTTAAGGGGTGCACCACGTCTGCATATTCTGGTACAAATCGACGGTACCATGAAGCACTTCCTAGGCAACGCCGCAGCTCCTTAATGTTTCGCGGTGGTTTTAGTTGGCGTATTGCCACTACTTTGTCAGGGTCGGTGGAGATGCCATTCTCGGTAACCATGTGTCCTAAGTATTTTAATTCCTTTTTGAAGAACTTGCATTTGTCCGGGTTAATCTTCAATCTAGCCTGGCGTAACTTGTGAAATACTTGTTGTAAGTGGCGTATATGCTGTTCCTTTGTTCGGCTTATTACTATAATGTCGTCTAAATATACAAATGCGAATTGCTCCATGTCCGGGCTAATGACCTGATCCAACGCTCTTTGAAACGTGGCTGGTGCCGAATGAAGGCCAAATGGCATTACCTTCCATTGAAAGAGTCCACGGCCAGGTACTGTAAAGGCTGTGAATTTCTTACTGCTAGAGTGAAGAGGTATCTGCCAGTATCCACTTTTCAAATCAATGGTGCTGATACACTTTGCCTCACGAAGCTTGTCCAGTATTTGCTCGATTCTTGGCAGAGGATATGCATCAGGTATGGAACGCGCATTTAATGCCCGGTAATCTACACAGAGGCGCCACTTGTCGTCCTTTTTGGGTACTAATACTACTGGGGCGCTGTAAGGGCTTATGACGGTTCAATTAGCCCCGCTTCTAGTAATGTATCAACTTCTTTGTTTAATATTTCTTGCATAGCTGGGTTTCGCTGTTGGTATCTTAATTTTATCGGTACATCATCCTTCATCCGTATGTAGTGTTGGGTTATGTTCGAGGTTTCTCTGATTTGTTCGAAAGCGGCTATCTCACGTTTTAGGAATGATTTAATTTCATACTCGACATCGGTGGCCACTCCTAAGGACCCTTTAGTGTCACCAGCTACTCCACCACACGTAATAGGAATGGTTTGTCCACCACAAAAGATTTTCGCACCAACTCCCGTTAGAAAATCCATACCCAAGATGAGCGAGTCCATTGTATTTTCCAACACTTGTCACATAACTTGCTTCCAAGTGCCACAGTGACCAGGATCTCACCGTTTGCGTTCGATGTTGACCCATCAGCTAATTGAATCCTTGTGGAAACTTCTTGCATCTTTTGTATGAATGGTATACTATCAACACAACTTTGACGAATAAAACTTCTAGTGGCACCGGTATCTAGTGTTGCTGTTAAAGGCAGTCCGCCTATCGTTACTGCTGCCGTGAGATAACCATCAACGCATTTCATGTGTTTCGGGTTAGATCTTACCGGCCGACCATTCCCCGTTAATGGCCGGTCGGTTGCTCGTTTCCCGGTGTCTTATTACAACAATCGCGTGTTCGCACATATCTTCGACCGCAAGTCCAGCAAAATAAAGCTTGTGCATTTTTACAACGGCGTGCGAAATGTCCGGGCTGAGCGCATCGGCGACAAACCTGACTGGGATTTCCCACTTTGTCACCTGATTCCACCTGACGAATTACATTTGTTTCCATCTTGTTTCGTTCGTTCTTTGGTTTTGTTTCAGGGGGTATATCTTCATATTCGCATGCCAGTTCGATTAATTCATCCAGACTCGTAAATCTATGGTGACCAATATATAATTGGTATTCCCGTCGGCTATTGCGGTAAATGATCTCCATTTTCCGTGTTTTTGTGTAATCCAGATGTTTCATTAAATCTTGCATTACCAGTGCGTATGCTTTAAAATTTTGTGCAGGCCGTTGGTAAGTTTGTCTCACCCGTTCTTCTAGCCGTTCTTAGAAATGAGGAGGCATGAAGAATTTCAAGAAGTCTTTTTTAAACTCGCATAATGATGACCATGGTTTCCTGTTGTTTCTAAACCACACCAAGGCTTTTCCTGTGAGCAGTTCAGGCATCACCTTTGGCATTAATTCGGTTGGTAATTCGTAGGTATCGACTAATTCTTCCAACCTCTCCAAAAATGCCAATGGATCTCCTTCACCATCAAATCTGATTGACCATTTCGTTACCTTGTCTATGACCATTGCGCACGTCATCTTAACTTTTTGTTCGTTCTTTTCACTATGTGGTAGGCGAGGACTAGGAGGACGTGAAGTATTTGGTGCGTTTAGACTTTGTGTTGAGGCTGGGGAGAATTTTTCTTGAAATTTCGTAATCTGTTGTTGAATCGCATCGGGTAGTTCTGGATCATTCATGAATGTTACTAGCTGTTTGCAAATTTCATCGACGGTACCTAACGGTTGTATGTCAAATTCGTTGCAAATGTCTTCTAGCTCGTCCTTGTGTGCATAGTACAACCAGCCTGTGCGTACCATGTTAGCCTTTTTCGAGATCTGCGTTTATTGTATAGTGATGATTATGCTTCAGCTATTGTTCTTACCCGAGTCCCTGCTCGGGCGCCACTTGAAACGGTTAATTCCTCCGGTTAGTCCGGTCCAAGTCGAGGTAGGTGAGCGGTTTTCTCCAGGGGCTCCTTTTCAAGAAATTTGTTTGAATAAAGGACTCGGGTGTGGTGTTAAATAATATTAATACACTATATTTATTGCTTGACACTATCTTCACTTATACAATATAATGGTGTTGTTGTTTTCTTGCTATTTTCTAAGCTAAGTATAGCACAAAGAAAAAGGCTAACACAGTGACCTGCAAACAACCATAATTCTAGGATTACTACATTAGTACAACTTCTTTATTGTCACGTACCTTCTGTTACCACTGGTAATTTTCTACGTTACATTTCCTCTCGCGGTTCCTTCGTCGGATTCAGTATACCGTGTTACCTGCTTTGTAGGTCTTGTCTGTCCATGTAGGTATAGTTTTCAGTGTTAAGCTTCACCGCACAGAGAGCAAAGAGACCCCGCGGCGGCTATCGCGGCCAACGGGCACTCCTTATTCTCCTATCCATAACCAACAAACTATTAACCGGCCGAATAACACAGCCAAGCCGGTCGTTCACTGGTCATGTGCGATGACACTGTACAAGCAAGGATCACCAGCAGCCGCTAATGCGGCTAACCGTTAATCCTCCCTTGACCAATTTTTATAATCCTATCCATAACCAACAAAACACCAACCGGCCGAATAGCGCAGCCAAGCTGGTCATTCATTGGTCATGTGCAATGGCACTGTACAAGTAAGGATCACCAGCAGCTGCTAACGCGGCTAACCGTTAATCCTCCCTTGACCAGTTTCACAATCCTATACCACCGAACACTATACCTTTTGTCGCACTTGTCACACAGAAGAATGAGTCTTTCCTTAGTTTTACTCTTGTTTATATACCTATTCTTTCGTTAAATACTCCGCGAGAGTGTTCGCGTTGTTGTTTGCAACTCACTATGAACCTAACTCTAACTCTTAATTTACTCTCTTAAATAACACTAATGCTTAAACTACTTAAATCACTAAATATTTTCTACTTCGCAATACTGACACCGTATGGAATGTCAGTCCCGCTATTCTTGTGTACATACAAAAGGTTTATACAAAATCTAAATTCATTAATAACAACAACAAAAGAAATAATACAGTTCATTAACTTCATAGGTGGCCACTCATTCATTTCGTGAGGGCCATGCGTCCTCACAACTTCTCTTTTGATGTTATGTAATTTTTCCTTTTGTAGCTTATAATCCTATTCGTAATTTCTGCTCTCCGTAACTCCTTTTCTTTGTCATTTTGAAACGTATGTATCCATTGTTGAATGTCCGCTAGCAATGGTATGATTTTAATGTTGTTTTTGTTAGTCGGAATTGTAAACTTCTTTCCTAATGATAGTAGCCATTTTACTTCCTAAGGCAAGTCCACATCTGTGAAATTGGTAATCCAGTCCTCGTTAATGAAAATATTGTGTGTTACGAGGAAATGTTTACGCAGATTTTCAATTTTGGATTTATGTTTGTTTTTAATGGTATATTTGTACTTTTTGAGCTTATTGTCTTGATGATTAAAAATTTTTTTTCCATCCTCCGCTGTAATTTTATTGATTAGCATCTTTCTAATGTTTTGGACATAATTGTGTAGGTTTTTTATTCTTTTAATCATATCGTCCACTTCGTAGTTGAGTAGTTTTAGATGAAAAATTTTTCCGCACTCGTGGCTTTACTTATGTTCTGGTCATTAATTAGTAATTTAATACTCCTTACTGTTGTATACTTAATATGGTTTGGTACCAAGCCTTGCTTTCGGCAAGTTAGTAAAAAACATAATCTCTCCTTTGTCCTTACAAGTTTTTCATTTTCATGACAAAATGTTTTCATTTCTTTACAGATATTGACATTGTATTTTTGTTTGATCTCACTAAAAAAGTTATCCTTAAGCATCTTCGATGTTCCGGGCTGGCCCCCCGAATTGTATTGTGCCCATTGCACTAAGGTGCAAAAGTAATATTAACACAAAATATTAAAGATCATTATAACAAACTTAAACAATAAAAAAAGTTTTGTTCCTTTGTTGGGCCGTACATGGTTAGATAAATTATATCCAACTTGGAGACAGAATTTTTTTATTAATGAATTCCATTCAAATAACATTGAAAATCAATTAAAATTACGTTTTCCTAAAGTTTTTTCGAGTAATCTTGATGAACCTATAAATGGTTATGAAATTAATTTACATTTAAAAAATGAATCAGTTACACCAATTTTTTGTAAAGCATATACAGTTCCATATAGACTTAGAGAGAAAGTAGAGCAAGAAATAGTCAGACTAGTTGAACAAAAAATTATGGTACCGGTACAGTATAGTAATTGGGCTTCACCAATAGTAGTGATTCCCAAAAAAAATGGTGATATATGTTTATGTATAAATTGTAAAGTTACCATTAATAAAGTTATTCAAGATCGCGTATATCCTGTTCCTAGGATTGATGATATTTTAGCTCAATTTGCAAATTGTAATATTTTTTGTGTTTTAGATTTAGCAGGTGCTTATCAGCAATTAGCTGTTAGTGAAAATTCACAACATTTATTAACAGTTAATACTCATAAAGGTCCATATAGATACACTCGTTTACCATTTGGTGTTTCAGTAGCTCCGTCCGAATTTCAGAAAGTAATGGACGAGGTGTTAAAAGGACTAGAAAAAACGTGTTGTTATTTAGATGATGTTTTAATTGGTGCAAAAACCAAAGAATTGTGTGAACAGCGACTTTTGCGAGTTTTAAATAGATTACAACAACACAACATACGTATTGATAAATGTAAATTTTTTGAAAACAAAGTGTCATATTTGGGTCATGAAATTAGTCACGAGGGTATAAAGCCAAATGAGAATAAAGTGCAAGCCATCTTACAAGTGCCTAGTCCAAAAAATACAACTCAATTAAATAGTTTTTTTGGGTTGTTGAATTTTTATAATAGATTTATTCTAAACCTTGCATCCGAATTGAGAGTCCTCTATGATTTGTCAAAAAAAGATTCTAAATTTGTTTGGTTGCCAAAACATGAACATACGTTTTAAAGAGCAAAACACCTGATTTCAAGTAACAACGTTTTAGCGCATTATAATCCAACGAAAGAAATTGTTATTACTTGCGATGCTAGTTCTTATGGAATGGGTGCTGTATTAAGCCATGTTATCAATGGTGAAGAAAAACCAGTATTGTTTGCATC
Source organism: Ornithomya fringillina (assembly GCA_963978525.1). Lineage (NCBI taxonomy): Eukaryota > Metazoa > Arthropoda > Insecta > Diptera > Hippoboscidae > Ornithomya > Ornithomya fringillina. The sequence continues at coordinate 18,989,344 of OZ021690.1, read as the reverse complement.
TAGCACCTTAACAGATGCTCAAAAGAATTACGCAGAAACTCACAGAGAAGCTTTAGCAATAGTTTTTGCTTTAAATAAATATATATATGGGAAGAAATTTGTTGTTTATACCGATCATCATGCGTTGCGTGAAATATTTGGGAATAAAAAAGCATTAAGTTCTGTTGCAGCAGCTAGGTTGCAAAGATGGGCTATTCAAATGTCTATGTATGATTTTGAAATTAAGTACAAAAAGGGATCTGCAATTGGTCAGGCTGACGCTCTGTCACGTTTACCTTTAAGTAGTCATGCTGTTATTAGAGTATCTATATGAAGTATTTCCCCTGGGTAATTGGGTAAAGGTGTGGGGTTCATTAGATTTTGAGTTGGTTTCCTCTGATATTTATTCTCTGTACATATTCGGCAGTTTGCTATTATTGATTTTAATTTCTTTTTTATTCCGGGGAAATGGTATTCTTTTATAATCTGTGCAAAATTTTCATTCAAGGATCTATGGGCCCTATTATGTTCATTAGTGACAATTTCCCATTGATCATCTTCCGTAATGACATCTATCACAAGTTTTTGACTATGTAAAAATTTAACGGACGGAAGGACAAATAGAATAGAATAGGCTGTGTAATCTCTGCCAAGGTAGGCAGGTCGCATTAAATCACATTAACGATGTCTGTGTTAATAATGGATTTTAATTTATTAATTAAGCCATTCACAGAAGAATATTCTATGTAGTGTCGGGTAAATTTTTGAAAGTAAATTTTAAAGCGGCTATTGTCGTTTTCGCTTTTAGTTATTATTAGTTGACTTTTGTACTAATTTACAGGATAGTCGATTGTTTTAATTGTTTCTGACACAGACATTTCGCTATGTGCTGTGTCCAAGGAATTCAATGTATAATGAATGTTCTGTCTAGTCAAGGCTTCAGCGACTAAGTTTTCTTTGCCGGGCTTGTAGTGAAATTTGGGTGAAAACTCTTCTATAAAGTGCTTCCAACGTTTAATTTTACAATTATGATTTCTTTCTGACATAGCGAATGTTAATGACTGGTGATCCGTAAATATATGGATACCTGAGACTCCGTAAAGAAAATGTTTAAGGCTCTTTAAAGCCCATACAATTGCAAGAAGTTCCCTTTCGTTAGTAGCGTAATTCTGTTCTTGTCTAGTGAATGTTCGAGTTATCATTGTATAGGTTTCCCATTTTGCGAGAGAACCATGCCTATGGCTACCGCGGAAGCGTCCGTTGTTAATTCGAATGGTTTACTATAGTCAGGGTACGTCAACATAACATCTTCAGATATGAGGATTTGTTTTAATTTGTTAAATGCTGATCGCGCTTCCTGATCAAATTCAATTTTTACCTTTTTCGAGAATTTTGCCCCTACATGTCCGTTATCTCCTCGCAGATACTTAGTGAGAGGTTTGGCAATACGGGCATAGTCTTTAATAAATCGTCTATAATACCCTGAAAGTCCTAAAAATGATCTCAGAGATTTTAATGATTTTGGCTCTTCATATTCGGTTATAGCTTTAACTTTTGAAGGGCACGTTGATATGCCCTTTTCTGACACTTTAACTCAGAATTTGAACCATCGCGCGCACTAGCAGAGACATCTGAAAATAAGCTCTAGACGTATTTCTTGATAAGTTGTCCTCTAGCATAGACAAATCCATCAAAGCTCACCCACAAACTATTGTTATTATCCAAGTATAGAGTCCATAAGCTAAGGTACAGATCTTAGGTTTAGTCGTCGCATACCCCTCTGTTAATCAGGCTAGGATAACCGTCAAACTCATGTATGTATGAAATATTGAATATTAGTGAATAAATTGTCATTTTTATTTGCATTGAAATAAAATATTCTTTGAATTGAACTCTGGTCGGCCCTGGGTCTACCCCAGCACCATTCAGATTCTTTACAAAGTGGCGCCCGAGCAGGGACGCACATATTGTGCACCTGAGTACATACAAAGAAGTTTGACGATTAAAAAAAAAAAAGAGAAATTAACACAAAACCCAACAGTATAGGAACAAGCAAAGAAAATCAAAACACAAAATCACTGAGCATAGAATCTTGAAAACCTGAACTCACTAGCATAGAAACTTAGAAAGAGAAAAGAAAAAAAAACTCTCACTAAGCGTAAAAAAAAAATTTACTAGGTATAAAAATCTTAGAGAAAAAAACTACCAGGCACAGAAACTTAGAAAATTTACTAGGCATAGAAATCTTAACAACAAAACTACTAAACACGGAGGAGAGAAACAGTATTCTAACAGAGAAAAGAAAAACACATACCAACAACGGTGCAACGTTCAACAGAAAAAAAAAAACAACAACAAACATTTTTCAACTTGCAAAACCAAAAAAAATTAAATATTTTAACAGAAAATGCCGCAGATACGAACTGGCTGGATTCGCACACTGCGCAGAGAAGAATTGATGGCTGTAATGACAGACTTTGGTCTGGATACATCCGGTACCGTCGACGAGTTACGACGCTCCTTAGCACAATATATAACAACGGACCACAAGAATGAAGAAATACGTAAAATATTACACTACCAAGAACAATGCGAGGCGAAGACACAAAATTTATCACTACCAAATGAAATTACCAGCAGGGGTCAGTCACCACAACCAGCAGACAAGATGCAAATAAGTAAGGAGGAACTGGCAAATTTTATAGAAGAAATCCAGAAAAAGCTAAGCCAAGTATGATTGAACGAGTACATACAGAGGATCCTAAAAAGGCATTCACAGGCGATAAAAAAGCTGTCATGAGTGTTATCCATAAGTGGGACATCCTCTATGAAGGAGGGACAGATACTTTCCAGTTCATAGAAAATGTCGAGGAAATGGCTCTCACGTACGATGTACCATTAGACGCATTACCAACAGCAATGCCCAAATTCCTGAAAAGTAAGGCTTTGGTGTGGTACCGAAACAATAACAAACACTGGAGCACTTGGAACTCGTTCAAAGAAGATTTCCTGAAGTACTTCCTCCCGGCAAGATTCTTTGAGAACCTCAACGATGAAATTCGCTCCCGTACGCAACGCATGAACGAATCCTTCCAAGACTATTCCCTCGCATTACAGGAGCTGATGCGACACTCAGTCATGACAAACGAGGAGAAATTAACGAGAATTTACAACAACGCATTGCCAGACTACCGTTGGTACATTGGCAGGCGGTATTTCACCACTCTACCAGAACTGATTGACCTAGCCAACGACATGGAAAGTATCGGACAGACCCCTAAGGGAAGAACAGCAAATAGCCAAGTAAACCGAAATCCTGGCCCGCCAGATAATAAAATCATGAACCCAAATTCCGCCTGCCGACAATGTGGCAACCAAGGGCATACACGGTGGTATATTCGCAGACGGGATTTCACTACTCTTCCAGAACTAATCGAACTGGCCAATGACATGGAGAGTATCGGACACACCTCTAGGGGAAGATCAGCAAATAGCCAGGTAAACCGAAATATTGGTCCGCCAGTCAACAAGATCCAGAACCCAAATACCGCCTGCCGAAAATGTGGGAACCAAGGCCACACATTCGCATCATGTCAGAATGCGAGCCGTCTGTTCTGCTGGGTATGTGGTACAGTCGGGACCAGGACGCGTGACTGCTGCAGACAACAACCAACGACATCCCAGGCCGCACAGCAACAACGCCGACAAGCTCCACAAGAACGAGGGTGCGGGCTACAACACCAGGTAAACCCACTATCGTGTCCTATATTATCATACAGCGACAGCAAGATTTCGGCCAGCATATTAATCAGTGGAACGCCAGTAAAAGCCATGATCGATACAGGGACATCGAGTTGCATTATCAGACAGTTATTCATTACCAGGATGAACATAATCGGTCAACGCGAACATACTAATTTAAGTGTCCTTATGGCCGACGGCTCTGCAAAAAGGATTAGTGAAACCATGTATTGTCTTGTCCAATTTGGAAATCAGCAAAAGGAACTCCCATTTTTAGTCATGCCTAACTCCATTGAGGAGGTCATCCTGGGTATGAAATTCTTGTCAGTATTCAACGCCTCATTAACATGTGCTGGGACCACCCTACAATGCGAAGAGCGACCACCGGATGTCAACAACAGCCCACGCGAAAGTATCATCAATATGATCCGCCAAACAAACCACAAGGTAACCAACATTACTTATTGTCCCATAATACAACAAGTTCAAACAACATGTACTTTAACACTTGAAGTGGGCCGGACAAGCATTGAACCAGAAACTAATACTTCCGAGGAACGACCGGTTAATGAAGTGCCCCGAACGAAAGATATCGAACAAACCAAGATTGCTAGATTCTTGGAGGAAGAGCTGGCCAAATTCAAAGTAACAACAGGTATAACGCATCTCATAACACACAAAATTCACATGACGGACGATCGACCAATCAAAATACGCTACCAACAACGCAACCCAGCCATGCAATCAATCATTCACTCCGAAGTCGACAAGCTGCTAACGAAAGATCTAATTGAGCCATCTCACAGTGCATACTCATTTCCGGCAGTACCAGTAAGGAAAAAGAATGGAACGTGGAGGCTCTGTATTGACTATCGCCAACTAAATAAACGAGCCGAGCAGGATGCCTACCCTATGCCCAAGATCTCACGAATTCTTGACCTATTGAGGGAAGCTAACTTCATCACCAGCCTCGATTTGGAGAACGGGTATTGGCAAGTCCCCATGGACAGTGACAGTCGAAAATACACCGCGTTTACCATTCCTGGCAAAGGCTTATATCAATGGAAGGTGATGCCATTTGGCCTCCATACGGCACCGGCAACCTTCCGGCGACTGCTTGACCAAATCATAGGCCCCGACTTAGAACCTAGAGCATTCGCCTACCTAGATGACATAATAGTAATTGGTCGTACCCTTGAAGAACACATGGAGAATCTGCGTGAGGTGTTCCGACGGCTAAGAAATCTGAGAATTAACACTGAAAAGTGCGAGTTTTTTAAAAAAGAACTAAAATATTTAGGGCACATTGTCACTGATCGTGGGATCAAAACCGACCCAAACAAGGTTGCGGCAATATCGAATCTCAAGCCACCAAGAAACATACGAGAATTAAGAAGTTTCCTAGGCATCACGTCGTGGTATAGGCGTTTCGTACAAAACTTCGCAGACATCTCACAACCATTGACGGCCTTGCTAAAGAAGGGGAGACACTGGAAGTGGACAGACGCCCAGCAAACAGCATTCGAAGCGTTGAAAAGGAAACTGACTGAGGCACCGGTACTTACATGCCCGGACTTCAGTAAGCCATTCGTCTTACAAACAAATGCCAGCAACGTCGGCCTTGGCGCCGTGTTAACCCAACAAACAGCTGAAGGGGAAAGGGTTATAGCCTACGCAAGCAGACATTTAAATAAAGCCGAAAGGAACTATAGTGTTACCGAACGAGAATGCTTAGCAATTGTGTGGGGAATCCGGAAAATGCGTCCCTACCTGGAGGGATATAAATTCACAGTGCTCACCGATCATCTATCATTGAAATGGCTAAATACTATTGATAGCCCCACCGAAAGATTAGCTAGATGGGCCCTGGAATTACAACAATATAACTATGAGGTAACCTATCGTAAAGGGAAAAGCAACGTAGTCGCGGAACCCTACCGAGAGGGTTAATCGCACTTTAAAAACAATGATGGCTCAGCTCACGGATAACGACCACCGAAGATGGGATGACAACTTACCCGAAATAATTCTGGCCTTAAACTCTAGTGTCTCCGATTCCACAAGTCTATCACCAGCTTACATTTTATACGGACGCGAACCACGCCTTCCAGGCGCCCTATACGATGAAGTAACCACTGGCACAGGCACACAACCCATCAGCACCAAAGACAAGCCCTACGTTCTAAATGAAATATGGGAATTAGTGCGCAGCAACTTGGCTAAAGCATCCAAAGATCAAGGCCGGCATTATAACTTGAGAAAACGCTCGTGGAAGCCAAAAGTTGGGGACCAAGTATTGGTTCGCCAATACCCTCTGTCTAAAGCAAATGAATATTTCGCAGCAAAGCTGGCGCCAAAATTTGTTGGTCCATTCTCAGTAACAGGGTTTCTCTCAGCCGTAATCGCTGAAGTAGAAGGTTTCGGGCAACGTAGAACGGTTCACGTAAAAGACCTCAAGCCATATTTGCATTCCAACGCTAAAAATTCCGAAGAAGGCCCCAGCGACCAAGATAATACTGAATAAATCTTTCTTTCTTTTTTCCTATTTAGAAAATAAAAGTCAACAACCCCATTTAGAATCACCGAACAAGTATTGAATCTGAATAACATGGACGACAAATTCCAGCGCACAAGCAACCGATGCAAGGAAGAGCTGATGGCGAAAATTAACCAACGACGACACGCTATTTTCCTAAATAGTCCTCTCCCACAACCTCACGCGGTTGTCGAAGCGGTCAAACCCGGAAACGCAAAGTTAATACCAGACGCACCAGAAGCATGAGCGGTTCACCAAACAATGATCCAACTGCACGCAAACGTGGTCGCACCAAATTTATGATGGCACCTCCCCGGAAACCAGGTGCAAAATTCATCCACTCATCGCCGATACCACCCGAAAGATGCGCAACAGTGCGCGTAGTTTCCCCATCCAGGGCACAAGCACCAGAAGACACGATGGCTGTAGAATCCCCAAAAACAAGCGGTGAGCACGTTCTGAGCAAGGAGACCAACGTCATCGAAGACTTATATTTATCCGAGGAGTCTCTCGCCTGGGGCGAGCTATTCGGTCCACCCGACGTCCTAGTGAACACTTCGACCGACGCACACGAGAGGTCTGAAGAAACTGTTCCCGACCCGAAAGATCCCAATAGTCAAAGAGTTCCAAATACAGAGGAAGAGGCAGATCCTGAATGTTTGCAGCACCGCCCATTGTCACCAGAGGCATCTGCCGACCCAGTCAACGACGAACGTCCAAACTTTCCCGAAACGATCGAAATTGGGGATGATTCATCAATATGGACTATTAGCAGTGACTCAAATGACGGTGATACCTGGAATGTGCCGCCACCCCAACATAGCCATACTGAGGGACATAAACAAGGCAGTATGCCTACACCACCACGCCGTCAGGAGATGTACGACTTTCATGTGTCGAACAAAATCGATATTGTCTTCGGCGATTCGTTACGAATACAACGGTCATATACCATCTCCAAAATCTTCAAGCCAGTACACCTTTTTTCTCCGAATCACATGATATTGCCGCGATTGTCCGAAGAAGTCCGAGAAGAAGTCCGAGAAACAGTGCCGAAACCAACGCGAGATGAGGCGACTCAAACCCTCCACCAGCTGTCCAGTCCGGAAGATCTGTCACACCTACTTGACCGAATTGACGAGCTAATGGGCCCAGCAGGGGAATACTAAGCAGCACACCCCAATGCACGAGAAATAGGGACCCTAACCCGGCCATCTGACGTCACCGCAAGAGGAGATCCATCCACCGTCCGATCAACCATTGACACCACTCCGCCGTCGCCCCGCTCACATGCTACAAGCCAGGACACCTTCAGCCCACTGCCGCCTAGGACCGAAGCACCAATCCGAGGAATCCTCCCAAGTCCATGGAGTGCAAGTTCCACAAGCTCCAAGTCACCCGAACCACCACGGCCTACCCAGCCAGAACCCGTCACCAGCTCCACGGGTACAAGTAAACAACGCGGCCGTCAACCATCTAGGAAGCCTAGCCCTCGCCAGCAGTATCGGGGGGCGATAGCCAAGATGTGGACACCGCCAGGATGCATGAGGAGGCAGCCCAAGTCACTATTAGCAAGTCCCGCTGACGCGCACTCCCAACATAACGAGCAAACCTCACACCACCCACCACCGCCGCTTAGTCCACCTCGGCCTTTCCGGATGTCGATGTACGAGTCAAAGGCGGCTTCCACCAGCCAACAGCCGGACGCCCACACAAGAAACCTGAACTACGAGACTCCCGTGCCTCTTGAGATCCGCAGCGAACTGGAGACGTACCTTCTCGAACTACTGGCGCGGATTCCAACACGTGCACGAACGCAACGATCGTTCATCATACAAGGGAAAAGGTACAGGGCCACAATAAAGAAGAACGGTGAAGTTTGGATCCGGACTGACGACTCTCCAAAGGGAGGGGTAGTATGATGAGGAAATTTTAAGGAAGCAAAATTTCCATCACACCATGAAATGCTACAATCGGTTTTTTGTTTTTTTCCATGAATTAAAATCTTTTTTTTGTACGCCTCATTGAACTTAACATGTATTCTTTTTTTTTGAACTTATATTGCTATCATAAATATCAAAATTTCCTCCTTGTAAATATTATAAATTGAATTTATATTATTACGCTTGAATATATTTGTTTATTTACGAAGTTACTTTTTAAGATTAGCCACACGATCAGCTGTAGAATATAACTCTGTATTAATGAAAAAAACACATGTAGAAAGCTAAGCTGTAGAATATGACCCTGACTTAGTAAATAACATATGGCACCAACTCAGCTGTAGCGATGAAACATAAAGCTCAGACAAACAACACAAAAAGCTTAGCCACCGGCCTATAAAAAGGCGATCATCGCATAGCAAAGTAGCTAGTGTTAGGTAGGCAGGGTACTAGGTAGGTATTATAATTAGCAGAGGGTCGATTATATCTCCTCTACTAGGATTTCTGAGCTAGTGTTAGGCAGGCAGGGTACTAGGTAGGTATTATAATTAGCAGAGGGTCGATTATATCTCCTCTACTAATTATTCCTTGAGCATAGTTATTATTATAATTAGCAGAGGGTCGATTATATCTCCTCTACTAATTATTCCTTGAGCATAGTTATTATTATAATTAGCAGAGGGTCGATTATATCCCCTCTACTAGGATTATTGAGCATAGTTATTATTATAAGTTAGGAGAGAATCGATTACATCTCCTCTACTAGTTATTCCTGAGCGCAGTTATTATTATCATAGTTAGGAGAGGGTCGATCATATCCCCTCTACTAGGATTATTGAACATAGTTATTATTATAGTAATTATTCCTTGAGCATAGTTAGTATTATAATTAGCAGAGGGTCGATTATATCTCCTCTACTAGGATTTCTGAGCTAGTGTTAGGCAGGCAGGGTACTAGGTAGGTATTATAATTAGCAGAGGGTCGATTATATCTCCTCTACTAATTATTCCTTGAGCATAGTTATTATTATAATTAGCAGAGGGTCGATTATATCCCCTCTACTAGGATTATTGAGCATAGTTATTATTATAAGTTAGGAGAGAATCGATTACATCTCCTCTACTAGTTATTCCTGAGCGCAGTTATTATTATCATAGTTAGGAGAGGGTCGATCATATCCCCTCTATTAGGATTATTGAACATAGTTATTATTATAGTAAGGAGAGGATCGATTATATCTCCTCTACTAGGATTTCTGAGCTAGTGTTAGGCAGGCAGGGTACTAGGTAGGTATTATAATTAGCAGAGGGTCGATTATATCTCCTCTACTAATTATTCCTTGAGCATAGTTAGTATTATAATTAGCAGAGGGTCGATTATATCTCCTCTACTAATTATTCCTTGAGCATAGTTATTATTATAATTAGCAGAGGGTCGATTATATCCCCTCTACTAGGATTATTGAGCATAGTTATTATTATAAGTTAGGAGAGAATCGATTACATCTCCTCTACTAGTTATTCCTGAGCGCAGTTATTATTATCATAGTTAGGAGAGGGTCGATCATATCCCCTCTACTAGGATTATTGAACATAGTTATTATTATAGTAAGGAGAGGATCGATTATATCTCCTCTACTAGGATCTCTGAGCATAGTTATTATTACAGTTAGGAGAGGATCGATTATATCTCCTCTACTAATTATTCCTTGAGCATAGTTAGTATTATAATTAGCAGAGGGTCGATTATATCTCCTCTACTAATTATTCCTTGAGCATAGTTATTATTATAATTAGCAGAGGGTCGATTATATCTCCTCTACTAGGATTTCTGAGCTAGTGTTAGGCAGGCAGGGTACTAGGTAGGTATTATAATTAGCAGAGGGTCGATTATATCTCCTCTACTAATTATTCCTTGAGCATAGTTAGTATTATAATTAGCAGAGGGTCGATTATATCTCCTCTACTAATTATTCCTTGAGCATAGTTAGTATTATAATTGGCAGAGGGTCGATTATATCTCCTCTACTAATTATTCCTTGAGCATAGTTATTATTATAATTAGCAGAGGGTCGATTATATCCCCTCTACTAGGATTATTGAGCATAGTTATTATTATAAGTTAGGAGAGAATCAATTACATCTCCTCTACTAGTTATTCCTGAGCGCAGTTATTATTATCATAGTTAGGAGAGGGTCGATCATATCCCCTCTACTAGGATTATTGAACATAGTTATTATTATAGTAAGGAGAGGATCGATTATATCTCCTCTACTAGGATCTCTGAGCATAGTTATTATTACAGTTAGGAGAGGATCGATTATATCTCCTCTACTAGGATTCTTGAGCATAGTTATTTTCCGAAGGTACTTTCTAAGGCACTAGGCTTATAAATAAGACACCATCCAGGTTATCAATTAGCTAAGATATTTTGTTAAGCAATTCATATCTATTGTTCCTTATATACCAAATTATTGCATAGACCGAAATAAAGAAACTTGGACGGGCTCTGGGCTTACCCCAGCACCTTTCAGAACTTCTTTTCAAGTTAATGTTTCATAGTCAATTTTACAAAGATAGGAGAATAAAAAGTCAGTACCCAAGATTCCATCTGTTGAGATTGGGAAGATTTGCTCAATCACATGAAATTCATTATTTAGTATTGAATTTGATATGTTAAATTTTAAGTTCGCGGTTCCTACTGTTTCAATTTTTTTCTGATGTAATGCCACTTATTCTGTATGTTCTGTTTGTGTCATAGGGTGTATTGATGGAATTTAATTTTATTAAGGAGATTTCTCCACCTGTATCTATTAAAAATTTTAAATAATTTTTACCGTCTTACGTCTAGTATAACAAAATGTGTATGTTTATTGGATACATTAAGTATTTTAACTATAGTTTTCGCGCGTGGGCGGTAGTGTTTTATACCACCGACGCGCGAAAATGCGCATCGTTGTTTCCCTGGTTCTGGACTATGTTTATGTGTCTATTGTTTGTGTTTTGTCTAGGTTTATGTTTCTTTCAAAGTTTATGTTTCTGTTCCTTCTTTCTGGAAAATTATTTTGTATAGGGTATTGTTGTCTATTGTTGTTATAGTATCGTCTATTTTGACTATTGGGTTGCCTGCGCAAACTGTTAAATTGTCTGTTTTGTTTGCATTATAATTTTGTTGATTGTAGATTTGTCTTTGTTGATTATAGTTTCTAGTGCGAAATTGTTTTTTGTGTGTATGCGAATATTTCATGTGTAATATTTGATTATTATCTTTAAAGGTGTTATCTTTCTCTAATTCAAGGGCCAATTAACGGCTTGTTCTAGGCTTTGTGGTTGGGCAGCATAGATAGTGGTTTTGAATCTTTCATCAAGACCGTTTTTGAATGTTGTTAATGCAAGTAGCTCGTTCGTTTTAGGAATGACTGATCGTTCAGTCGCTGTTGCTGTATCTCCTAGCTGTTGTATTTGGAGATTACTTAATTCTCCAATAAGGTCAATTATTCTATTTTTATAATTTGTGATGTTCCCTTGTTGTTTAGTCGAGTTTAGGTTGTTAAGAATTGTAGGTATAGTGTTCGTATTCCTATAGGTTGTTTTTAATTTTGTTATTAGCTCTGTAAGAGTACTTGGTGTTTGGATTGACCCTATTGTTGTTTTTACTTTTTGCGTGAGTTTAATGTGGTAAGCGAACTCAAATAGTTCTTTTTTACCCTCTTCATTTAAATTTTTTGATAATAATTCTAAAATTTTGCAAAATGATTCGGTCTCCTTATAGTTACCATTGAAAGAAGGTAGTGTTTTCATCGCTACTTCGATATTAAAAGACATGATTGTTTTTAAGGTAGTTAGTTGTTGATGCAGTAAATCTTTTACTTTGACGTATGTGGTTTTAAATTGATTTGTTATGCTTTGGATTTCTTCTGAAGCTTTTAATTGTTGTAATGTTTGATTACATTCGTTTTTGTAGTTTTCTATATCTTTTTTTTCTATAGTTTTCTTTTTGTATGGTCTACCAGTTGTTTTCTTAATATTAGTTTCTATCTTGGTTAGTGCCTTTACTAAATCTATTAATTGGTCCATACAAATTTTATTATTTATTTATTTGTTTTCTTGTTTAAATTACTTCTAGTGTTTTGCCTATTTCTATAGCACTATTTTCTCTAATTTTACCTTTTACATAAGTTTTATAATGTTTGTTAATCCTTTATATAATATATACAATTATACAAAAGAATATGAATATAGTGAGCGTTTCTATGGTTATGTTAATTTCTCCTATAGTGCTATTTTTGAATTATCTATGTTTATGCTTGGATTCTTTTCCTCTTTAGAATTTGTTTTACCCATTTTATTTATGTCGTATCCATATACATATATATTATTCAATTCATAATTAAAATTTTTTTCTCTCTTTTTCTTGTTTTTTGAATTCTTGTTTTAATTTAGCTACATCTTGTTGTAATAGTTTTTTATTTGCAGTATCTGATATGTTGATTATATTGTAAAGCTGCAAGGTCGCCATGTTATGAAATTTGTATGTTATAATATATTTTATATAATTGTGTAACTTAAATATTTACTATTTACCAATCTCCAGCTGCTAAGTAAGCAGCGTCCTTTCGGCTATATGCCTAGTAGGGGGAGATGTAGTAAACGAAGAGAAGACTAGGTTTGTTTTTAGTTATTACAAAAGTCTTTCTGTCTTTATTCTGGCCAATCTAACATTATTTATACTATTATATTTCAATGTCATTGCTGATTGTTAACCTTATGTTACTTAATGTTACCTTAACATAAAATGCACGTATGAAAAGTTAAGTAGGTTACTTAACTTACCTAAAATTACCTTAACATAAATTTACAAAATGCAAGTATGCATATTTATCAGCTTAAGATTAGTATTTTAGTGTAGGTAATGTTTGTTATTTATGAGTACACTACAACGCAAGCAGCATAGGCACGAGAGTTGATTCGTCCTGTCTGACATAGATAATGTTTACGCAAGCAGCATATGCACGAGAGTTAATTCGTCCTCTCTAACTTAGCTAAGGTTCACGCAGGTTTACACAGGCAACATAGGCACGAGAGTTAATTCGTCCTCTCTAACATAGCTAAGGTTCCTTTCTTAAATAGCTAAGATTTACGCAGGCAGCATAGGCACGAGAGATTATTCGTCCTCTTTAATACAGCTAATATTTACGCAGGCAGCACAGGCACGAGAGTTGATTCGCCCTCTCTGACATAGCTAAGAATTACGCAAGCAGAATAGGCATGAGAGTTGATTCGTCCTCTCTGACATAACTAAATTTTACGCTAGCAGCATAGGCACGACAGTTTATTCGTCCTCTCTGACATAGCTAAGGTTTACGTAAGCAGCATATGCACGAGAGTTAATTCGTCCTCTCTAACTTAGCTAAGGTTCATGCAGGTTTACACAGGCAACATAGGCACGAGAGTTAATTCGTCCCCTCTAACATAGCTAAGGTTCCTTTCTTAAATAGCTAAGATTTACGCAGGCAGCATAGGCACTAGAGATTATTCGTCCTCTTTAACACAGCTAATATTTACGCAGGCAGCACAGGCACGAGAGTTGATTCGCCCTCTCTGACATAGCTAAGAATTACGCAAGCAGCATAGGCATGAGAGTTGATTCGTCCTCTCTGACATAACTAAATTTTACGCTAGCAGCATAGGCACGACAGTTTATTCGTCCTCTCTGACATAGCTAAGGTTTACGTAAGCAGCATATGCACGAGAGTTAATTCGTCCTCTCTAACTTAGCTAAGGTTCATGCAGGTTTACACAGGCAACATAGGCACGAGAGTTAATTCGTCCTCTCTAACATAGCTAAGGTTCCTTTCTTAAATAGCTAAGATTTACGCAGGCAGCATAGGCACGAGAGATTATTCGTCCTCTTTAACACAGCTAATATTTACGCAGGCACGAGAGTTGATTCGCCCTCTCTGACATAGCTAAGAATTACGCAAGCAGCATAGGCACGAGAGTTGGGTCGTCCTCTCTGACATAGCCAAGGTTTACACAGGCATAGACACGAGAGTTGATTCGTCCTCTCTAACATAGCTAAGGTTCACGCAGGTTTACACAGGCAACTTACGCACGGGAGTTAATTCGTCCTCTCTAACATAGCTAAGGTTCCTTTCTGACATAGCTTAGATTTACGCAGGCAGCATAGGCACAAGAGTTTATTCGTCCTCTCTAACACAGCTAATATTTACGCAGGGAGCATAGGCACGAGAGTTGATTCGTCCTCTCTGACATAACTAAATTTTACGCACGCAGCATAGGCACGACAGTTTATTCGTCCTCTCTGACATAGCTAAGGTTTACGCAAGCAGCATAGGCACGAGAGTTGATTCGCCCTCTCTGACATAGCTAAGAATTACGCAAGCAGCATAGGCACGAGAGTTGGGTCGTCCTCTTTGACATAGCCAAGGTTTACACAGGCATAGGCACGAGAGTTGATTCGTCCTCTCTAACATAGCTAAGGTTCACGCAGGTTTACACAGGCAACTTAGGCACGAGAGTTAATTCGTCCTCTCTAACATAGCTAAGGGTCCTTTCTGACATAGCTTAGATTTACGCAGGCAGCATAGTCACAAGAGTTTATTCGTCCTCTCTGACACAGCTAATATTTACGCAGGGAGCATAGGCACGAGAGTTGATTCGCCCTCTCTGACATAGCTAAGAATTACGGATGCAGCATAGGCACAAGAGTTGATTCATCCTCTCTGACATAGCTAAGGTTTACGCAAGCAGCATAGGCACAACAGTTGATTCGGTTCACGCAGGTTTACAAAGGCAGCATAGGCACGAGAGTTGATTCGTCCTCTCTAACATAACTAAGGTTGCTTTCTGACATAGCTAAGATTTACGCAAGCAGCATAGGCACGAGAGTTGATTCGTCTTCTCTAACATGGCTAAGGTTTACGGAAGCAGCATAGGCACGAGAGTTAATTCGTCATCTCTAACATAGCTAAGGTTTACGCAGCTTTACACAGGCAACATAGGCACGAGAGTTAATTCGTCCTCTCTTATTAATATTACGCTAGGCAGCTTAGGCACGAGTATTGATTTGTCCTATCTGACATAGCCAATGTTTACACAGGCACAGCAGAAGAAATGATTCGTCCTCTCTAACATAGCTAACGTTTATTCAGGTTTACACAAGCAGCATATGCACGAGAGTTTATTCGTCCTCTCTAACACAGCTAAGGCTCACGCAGATTTACACAGGCAGCATAAGCACGAAAATAGATTCGTTTTCTCTGACATAGCTAAGATCTACGCAGGCAGCATTGGCACGAGAGTTTATTCGTCCTATCTGACATAGCTAAGGTTTACGCAGGCAGCATAGGCACGAGACTTGATTCGTCCTCTCTACCTTAGCTAATATTACGCTAGGCAGCTTAGGCACGAGTGTTTATTTGTCCTCTCTGACATAGCCAAGGTTTACACAGGCATAGGCACGAGAGTTGATTCGTCCTCTCTGACATAGCCAACGTTCATGCAAGTTTATACAGGCAACGTAGGCACGAGAGTTGATTCGTCCTCTCTGACATAGTGTAGCGTTTTACTTTAGGTGTTAAAATAATATGTAGTTAGCACACGTTAGAAACATACTAACACTCTATGTATTACAAACACTCTTGTCAAGCCTCGTCAAAGTCACTAGCAAAAAAAATAATTTTAATTAGTCATCATTTTTTTTATAAATTTAATTCAATAAAAGTATATATAATTAAATTTCATTAAAGCAAAGTGTAATTTTTTTTTTAATTACCTGAGTATTCCACGGCTAAAGCGCTTGCTCCGAAAATACAGGTGATGAATTTTTTTTTTTTTACTGAGTAACGAGAATTTTCAATGCAATAATATTATATTATAATAAATGACAAATTATATGGAGTCGTAACGTCTTAACTCACTACGCCCCTTTTCTTTTTTTTTATATATGATTTTTCTATTTTTCTGCATCCAGCAATTTCGTTAAAGTGATGCACAACGCCAATACTAAAACTTTACAACAGCTTTTCTTCTCACTGCCTTTAGATTTTCATCCATTGAACAACAAATAAATAGGTAATAAGGAAAAGGGGTTCAATTATAACAAACCCTATAATGAGATATTATTAACATCTTCATTTAAACAATTAAATATAAATTATTACTCTTTTTTTAAATATATATATATATATATTTACATATATATTTGTTTTTAATTATTATATAAATAATTTAAATTTATGTTTCCTTTTCGTCAATTTTTCTCCAAAATTTTTTCTTATTGTCAAAACGTAGCAATGACTACTACTTATTATATTTTTTTTTCTATTTTAACCAAAATATACAGTAGTTTTTAATCCTACAATTTCCCCCACGAAAAAATCAGGTTTGGATCATTTGATTGGTAAATCAGATCCAAAGCTGATTAAAACAAAAGTTAGTAAAATTATAAATGCAGGCCCTTAACATGATAAACACCTAATAGTTTTCCGTTAAGGTCTTCTACCTCATAGTATACATTTCCAACGCGTTTGCGAATCCTTGACTTTACAAATGGATTTGATAACTTTGCACTAAATTTCTCACTTTGTTTACTTTGTCTAAAGTTTCTTCTGTAAACCTCCTGACCCACTTCAAATTCTATTGTACGAGATCTTAAATTATAATTTCTTTCATTGTTTTCTTGCCTTTTCGTTGTGAAAGAAGAAGATTTAGACCTAATAATATCAAAAGTTTCATGACGATTAAATTTAATGGTTCTATCATCTAACATTTGAAGCTGACGTAATAAAGGATAAGAATTACCATTAGTCATCATATGTTGTCCAAAAGTCATAAAGTATGGTGTAGTACCAATTGAAGAGTGCACAGATGAACGAAGTGAACTTGAAATTTTATCAAGAAATTGATCCCAATTGGACTGATCATGTTTTACGTACAAACGAATTGCAGAAAGCACTGAACGATTTAATATTTCTGCTGCGTTGGACTGAAGTGAATAAATGGCTGTATAAATATGATTAGCCCCACCACTTTTAAGTAATTTATTAAATGCGCATGATTTAAATTGTGAACCGTTATCAGAAACGATCGATTCGGGAGTTCCAAAAGTATGAAATAATTCTTCTATATATTTAATAACGATTTCAGCAGTCATTTTTTTTACAGGCTTCAAAAATGGAAATTTAGAAAAATGATCTAAAACTACAAAGATTCCTATGTTACCGCTCTTAGATCGAGGATATGGCCCTAAAAAGTCTACGTATAATTTTTGAAAAAAACGAACGGAATCTGGTATCTTCCCCAAACAAGGACGTAAAGTATAGTTTGGATATTTTCTATATTTACACACTGTACAAGCATTTACGTATTTTTTTATGTCATGAACTAAATGAGGCCAATAAAAAAAACGTCTAACCCGATCTATGGTTTTGCTAATTCCACAATAAAATGCTAAATGACTATCATGAGCATTATATAATACTTGACTAATGAGATCTTTAGGTAGCCAAAGTTTCCAAACTAAATCATGTAATTGTTCTCCAGTAACATGTTCAGATCTACGATAAAGGTAACCATCAATTACTCTTAAGTCAGGTAAATTATTCTGATTTTCCATTACATTGCGTATCAAATTATTGTACTCTTGACTCTTAAAATGTTCGGATTTAAGATCAATAAAGGTGTCATCAACATTAATAGCACTCAAATCATCACTATTAACTCTAGACAACGCATCTGGAACAATATTTAAATTACCTCTTCTATGCTCTATAGTAAAATTAAAACATTGTAATTTTAGAGACCACCTAGTTAAACGAGAACTTAGGTCAGACTGAGACATGAGCCATTTTAATGATGCATGGTCTGTAATTACAGTGAATTCATGGCCTTCAACATACGCTCGAAATTTTTTTATGCTAAGCATAGCAGCTAGACATTCCTGTTCTGTAACCGAATAATTTCTTTGAGCACGGTTCAATTTCTTAGACATAAACGCAATGGGGTACTCATCTCCTTCAGAAGTCTTTTGAATAAGTACTCCACCCACTCCCGTTTTACTAGCATCACAATATATATAAAACGGCTTAGAAAAATCGGGACTATGTAGCACAGGAGCCGTAGTCAAAATGTGTTTTACTTCATCAAATGCTTTTTGTGCATCCTCTGTCCATAAAATTTTTTTTGTCGTCTTTGTTAAATCCGTCAGAGGCAATGTCAACGAGGCAAAATTTCTTATAAATTTCCGATACCAATCTACCATACCTATAAAACGTCCTTTGTTACTACACCTTTATATATCTCAATGTACAGACTTTCGTCCTGTACCTTTGTTGCTACACCTTTATATATATCATTGTACAGACTTTCGTCCTGTACCTTTGTTACTACACCTTTATATTTTTCAAGTCGATCAATACTCACAGTAGCTGAATGATTTGTTTTACGACTCATCACCTTGACAGTCCGCTAGCAAAAGAGATCGAGAAATCTGCTAACATCGCTAAGCTCGATATTTCTCGTTGGAAATTATTGGAATCGTGTCCCGATAGTACTCGGTCGGTACACGATGACGTGGCAGCGAGTGGTTGCCAGATTTACAATATTGTTTTTTAGTACTAGGTTTCCTATGCTAGATCTTTTAATTATAATATATATAATATTATAATTAGTTCTAATATGAAATTAGTTGACGGGGAAAACGAGGGACGACTTTCCTCGTCACACGTCCTCCCCCCTTCGGATAACAAACATTTGTTTTTTTACACTTCAGTTTTAAACAATAGCATAAGGTTTGTAATTAATTAGTATTCAGAAATTAAGATTCATATTATTTGGTTACATTAAAAGAAGGAAAATAAAAAAAAAGAATTATTATGAGTAGCATCCGGCCCTCGGTGTTGATATGGAGTGGCGTCCCCCTAAATTTGGTATATCGTAACCTTGCCGTTACGCGCTATGGCCACTCTAAATGTACCCTCCTTGAGGATGTAGCGTCGTTTATATCTTCGACCCTTTGGCAGCTGCTCAAGAAGCTCCTCTATCTGTGGTACTAGCTGCCATAATACTACCAATAGTATTGTATGTAGTCATCCGTCGAGTATTACAACGGGGCGTTCCGGGTGTCTGGAGTCTCGTTGGTTGATGAAGCATTTCGAACAAGAACCTTTCGCTCGCTGATGATCGAGCTGGCGCTGATTATAGTGAAAAGTGTGTTCTGGATGTGGCTTCTGGTGTGGTTGGGTATGATGTCCCCGATAACAATGCTTATGTTGTGCCGACCCGTGAAGATATGGGGGCCGTCGCTGGTTTTCGGCTGGTTTACCAGGTTTCTGCACATGCAGGTGCCGCTGGTGGTGGTTATGAGTTTTGTTTAAGATAATTCTTAAACATAAAAAAAACATATTTTATTATTAATATAAAACGTTTTATTGACTCAAGAGTGTTCACTATATCTTTAGATGTTTTTAGCGCGGAGTGAGTTTTCAAGAGTGTCTTAATTCTAATTGTGTTCTTATATTTATAAGCTTAGTACATACATGTATTTGTGCGTTTATGTTATGTGTGGGAACTCTGTTATTATGATGTGTTGGTTGGACACCTGTCGAAACAACACATCTGCAAAATAAGCACTTTTATTATCTCTTCCAAATAATTATGTTTTGGAAATGCATACTTGCATATTTGTGCTATATGCTATTCTTTGGAATAGCGAACATTCTTCTTAACAAATCAAGGCCATGGGAACATTGCCACTTTGCTGTTTACACAAGTGTCAAGTGACCGTCTAGCGATACCGCTACAATTTGCTTGCACATCAAAAATGCAACGCAATGATTATTTGGTATGGTCGACCGGACAATGTGCGCTATATGTACATGTATGTAAGTATGTTAAGTTATATTACAGGAGGGTCTCTAGGCAATACTATAACAGTTATGCTGGGCTTGATGTCTGCCCACGTCTCCTCCAGCAGTCCTGGGTGGGGTTCTGATGGACCAAGTATCAGCCAACTTTTTAGCAATCCCTTGAGTTGTGGGCTGATTAGGTGTCAAATAGGCAGTACGACGTTGTGTTGAATTATTGATTGCTTTAGCGTATAAAACCTTGTTAACACGGCTAGGAGTACCATCGGAATTCTCGTTTGGTGAACTACTCGATACCTTAAGAACCTCTGAGCTGGGCATTTTCACCTGAGTTTTGGGATGATATGTTTTATCTGGAACTAGGCACTTGCTCGACTTTGTCGTCCGAACCTCAGTGCTAGGTACTCTCGCTACGCTGCTATCCGACATTAACGTCCGGACAGTATGTTGTGAAAAGTCATTGTTAAAATTTTTATTTAGGGCAGTGGTTACACAACTAGTAGGGGTCACGTCGGGATTCACCGACTGTGAATCTTACGTTACATTAGGATGTGTTGAGCACGGCATTCTCGCCCGAGCTTTGGGCCGAGCCTCTGTGTAGGGTACACTCTCTTCGTTGCTGTCCGACCTTTGCGTCCAGACAGAATGGCACGGAGTTAATCTTCTGGCCAAACCAGGTACACGTTTTGGCTCCAGGGCAATGAGTCCATTTTCTTTATTCTTTATTCTATTAATCAATGCTGCTAGCTACAAGTAAATCTTACCAGCTAACGTAATATATTTTTAACAATTGTGCAGTATTAGCCAAACTAAACTAGCTTAAATCTAGGAGAACAGGAAACAGCTCCGGAACAACAACAACAACAACAACCTCCAAAACAGCTTCGATGACTTAAACTAAGAGAAAATTAAGCTTAAAGCTACAAAGTTACAATATATATCAATGTTAAATAGCAAAGTTATACAGATTAGAAGTTCATTATAATTAAATGATAAGTTATAAAATTAAATTCACATAAAAATTATTATTGTAAATGAATTATAGAAGAAATATATATGTAATACAATAAAAATAAAGATATATATATCTTAATATCAAATACAATTGTGTAGCATATTCAAATGTAAAATAAATCACACTTGAATAAACCACACAAATAAATGAAGATAAGTAAAAGTAAGTAAAAGCTTGGCAACATGACATTATGAGATATTATATAAAGCGTTTCTGATGCTAAATAAGGAATCAGAATGACAAAAAACAGAATAGTAATCGTTATAATTTTTACATAAGCGGCGCAAGGGATTGAATAGATCATAGTTAGTCCTACACTGTGACATAACAAGAGGGTAGTAGTGTCTCGTAACACGTGGTGGAACGTTAATACCCAGATTATAAAGCAAATTTGGTACATTGAGCTGACCTTTCAAAACATTTACAATAAAGGTCAACCAAGAACGAGTCTTCTCTTTTCCAAAGTTGGAAGCGAGATAAGTTGCAAACGATCAGAATACGGAGGCAAAGATCGCGTAGGATCCCACTCAAGACCACGTAGGGCAAAAAGAAGAAACTGTTTCTGGACAGACTCAATCTTATCGATATAAACACGATAAGACGGAGACCAAACCACACAACCATATTCAAGAGTGGGTCTAACGAGCGTGATGTAAAGCTGTTTACATATATAAGGATCATCAAACTCTCTACCCCATCTCTTAACAAAACCTAATAACGATCTAGATTTATTAACACAAAGATTAATATGCAAATCAAAACGGAGCTTTGGGTCCAAAAGAATACCAAGATCAGAAAAAGATGTAACACGATCAAGTTTATGGTCGTTAATAAAGTAGTTATGAGAAATTACTGATGATCTAAAGAAACTCATTTGTTTACATTTTTACAAATTTAACAATAAAAAATTAGCCTCACACCAATTATACAAGTTATTTAAATCATGTTGTAGTAAACAGCATGATTCAAATGATCTAAATGAAAGAAAAAGCTTGACGTCATCAACATACATAAGAATTTTTGAATGCTGTATCACATTAGGCAAATCATTAACGTATAGTAAAAATAACAGCGGTCCAAGATGACTGCCTGAGGAAGTAACATTAATTATTCTTGAAAAGTGCTGATTAAATAAAACTTTTTGAGTTCGATCACAAAGGTAAGAAGCAAGCCAATCTAACATAGAGGAAGTAAAACCCATTTTATTCAATTTATATAATAACAGATTAATATTTACCTTGTCAAAAGAGTTTGAGAAATCTGTAAAGATCACATCAGTTTGTTGACCAACATTATAACCATTAAAAACATAAGTACAAAATTCCAAAAGATTTGAGACGGTAGAACGTCCAGTTATAAAACCATGTTGATGAGGACTAATTATCATAGAAATTGGCCTCTTTAAGTGATTAGTCACAATTTTTTCAAATAGTTTCGGAATAATGCTCAAGTTAGCTATTCCCCAAAAATTTTCAACACGCAGCCTACTGCCATTTTTGAAAAGTGGTATGATAAAACTTTCCTTCCAAAAACTAGGAAACCGACCACATTTAAGCGCGATGTTGAATAATTTAGCCAAGGGATGAAAAAGTGTATTAGAGCAATTTCTTAGAATACACGATGGCACACCATCAGGACCAGGTGAATATGAAAATTTTAAAGAGTTAAAAGCCAATAGCACTTCAGTCTCGGAGAGCAAAACACACGGTAAAAAATCAAATGAGTATAAATCAAAAGGATAGGTACTTACAGACGAGTTAGGTAAATAATTTTGCTCAAAAATTTCGGCATGATTAATGGGTCCGAAGACGTAGAATTACCAAAACTTAAAATAGAAGGTAAACTATTAACTTTCCTTTTACTATTTACAAAATCATAAAAACTCTTTGGATCAGCCTTAACTTTACTTTTCATATCCTCAAGGCACTGATTATAGCAAATACGATTTAATCGAGTATATTTGCTACGTGCAACTGAATAGTTACCATAATCAACAGAGGAGCCACTGACTTTATACTTCCTAAATAACCTGTTTCTCTCATTATTAATACGTTTATGTTCCGGTGAGAACCATCTAGGATGGTTAGATGTAACGCCACCGTAGAAGGCAGGCACAGATAAATCTAATGCAGTACGTAACATATTATAAAAGAACGAAACCGATTTATCAATGTCATTAGTACAAAAGTTCCAATCACATTGACCTAAAATATCATTAAGTTTAACATAATCCGTTTTACGAAAATTTAGCGACTTACTTGATGAAGAAATAACATGATGATTATTAAAGAATTCAAAACAAAACTTTAAAGTAGGATGATAATTATCTTCAGGTTCGAGCAATGGTGGCACACGACTGATTAATACTTCAGGAATATTACTAAAAATTAAATCAAGAAATCTGCCCATGTAGTTAGAATGGGTGTTCATTTGATGTAAACCAATATCTAAGAGCGATTCCAAAAAACCATCAAAATCCGGTGAATTAGCTTGTGGAAGCATTCTACCAACATCCGCGCAGTAAACCCAATTTACCATTGGCAAATTAAAATTACCTAAAACAATAAAAATGTGTAATGACTCAATACCAAGAATAGAGTTTATTTCCAAGATAAGCGCAAAGTGAGATACATATATATTCATGTCAGAGCAAGGAGGTACATAGGAACAGGATATATATATGTGTCTAATTGTTATAGTATTACCTAGAGACCCTCCTGTAATATAACTTAACATAACTTAACATACTTACATACATGTATATATAGTGCACATTGTCCGGTCGACCATACCAAATAATCATTGCGTTGCATTTTTGATGTGCAAGCAAATTGTAGCGGTATCGCGCCTTGATTTGTTAAGAAGAATATTCGCTATTCCAAAGAATAGCATGTAGCACAAATATGCAAGTGTGCATTTCCAAAACACAATTATTTGGAAGAGATAATAAAAGTGCTTATTTTGCAGATGTGTTGTTTCGACAGGTGTCCAACCAACACATCATAATAACAGCGTTCCCACACATAACATAAACACACAAACACATGTATGCACTAAGCTTATAAATATAAGAATCCAATTAGAATTAAGACACTCTTGAAAACTCACTCTACGTTAAAACACTCTTGAGTCAATAAAACATTTTTTAATTAATAATAAAATGTGTTTTTTTTATGTTTAACGAATATCGTTAACAAAACTGACGCAGTCGGGAAAGGATCAATCGAGATCCAAACGCGAGCGAAAATCGCAATAACATACGAGTGAAAATCGTAAAAACAAAACTACGCGAACGAAAATCGCGGATAGAATTAAATTAAAATTACTAAAACAACGAAAAGAAATTACATTAAATTACCAAAACAATATAAAAGAAAATTAAATTAAAATTTTATTGAAGACCACACGACCCAGCCAAAGGGTAATAAGAAATAAAGATTTTTTATTGAAGACCACACGACCCAGCCAAAGGGTAAGAAGAAATAAAAATTTTTATTGAAGACCACACGACCCGGCCAAAGGGTAATTAAGAACAACAAGGACATAAACAACATCAACAACAACAACTTCAACAACATCAACAACAGCATTGCAACAACTTTAAACAACAACAACTTCAACAACATCAACAACAACATTGCAACAATGATCTACTGCTCATCAGAAAAACTTATCAGTGAGTAGAGTGTTTATTGTATTGTTGTATAAGTGAATTATAGGAAAGATAAAAGAAAGAAAGTTAAATTTTTTTTTAAATTTCTACGAGGATTGAAGGAAGATTTTTAAGAAATTTTTCTGTGTTGTCAATTAAATAATTATTCATAAATATGAAAGTGAATTATTAGATGAAAAATTTTTGCTGAAACTAGAAAAGGATTTTAAAATTTTAAATTCGAGAAATTGGTCCTTGCGCGAAAGAAAAGTATAAAAGTATAAAAAAAAAAAAGAATATATTCGAAAGGAAATCAATTTCTAGAAAGTAAAAGTAATTTATAAGAAGAATATTTGAATGAAAAATAAAGTGGAAGTTAAAACCACTATATATTTAAGAGTAAATAGAAGAAAAAAACGAATTTTAAATTCTTGTGTGAAACAAAAATTGTTTAAGAAGAAAAACGAAATTGTATTATAATTTTAAAATTTATTTGAGAGTTGTGGTGCACTTATTCAAGTTTTCAAAATGACAACAGAACAACAGATACAATTACCAAGCATCGACCCTTATAAATTTTTGGGTAATTTACCTACCTTTGACGGAGATAAAAATGACTTATACAACTTTGTAACATTGATTGACAGGATACACCCCATTTTGCAACATTATGACAGTTTACAACAGTCAATATTTTCAGACCTAATAAAAAGTAAGACCAAAGGCAGAGCTAGGGAAATCTTAGAAATTAATAGTCATTTGAGTTCGTGGACAGAAATTAGGACAGCACTATTAAACAATTTCGGAGAAAGGAAATCAATAGAAGAGCTTTATGATGAATTGCGTGCTGTAACGTACAAAAACAATTGTTTGACGTTATATAACGAAGTTAAAGAAAAACTAAGAAACTTAAATAATAGAACAGCTGTCTCAATGGGAGATGGAGCTGGTATAGTTGAGATAGTGACCAATAATAAGAAAACTGCATTGAACATTTTTAAGAATAAAATGGCTGAGCCCATGAAAACCATACTTATGTGCAGAAATCCAAATTCATTGGAGTCCGCCATGGACATACTGTTTGAAGGAGGCTATGATAAATTACATAGACCGACAGAAAACAGCAGTAGAGATACTCATCAAAATTCTGCCTTACGCTCTAATAATAATAATTTTAATCAGAATAGGTATCGAAATCCTGGTCATAATAACAATTATAGACCTAATAATTATATTAGGCAAAATAATAACACTTTCAATAACAACAGAAATAATAATAATGGCAATCAAAATCCTAATTATAATAATAACTATAACAGAAATTTTAATAACCCGCAATACAATTATCAACCAAATAGGCATTCTAATACCAATAACATGCATAATCAGAATCCATTTAATAGACCGACGAATAACGTCTTTGCCCCACGCAATACAGCTCCTCAGAATCGTCCAGAACCCATGGACATTAAAAACTTACGTACTGAACAAATAAGACCTAACAGACGTACACAAAACCAAAATAATAATTATAGAAATAAATATAATGTTCAACGCAATGCTCAAGTAACAGAAAATTTTCAGGAACATGCCTCAATGGAGGACTTCCCTATATAATTGTGAAATCAAAGACAATCCCACTAAAGTTCCTAATCGATACTGGAGCTACCCATTCAATAATTAATCCGGGACTTTGTAATCCAAAATGGAGAACTCCTACAGAACTTAAATTAATTAAAACATTACAGCATACAATAGAAGTAAATGAGACAGTTTCCATACCTTTGTTTAAAGAATTGGGCAATGATAAACTGAGAGTACAATTCTTGGTTTGCCAATTTCACGATGAATATGACGGGATAATAGGAAATAATATCCTCTTGCAATTAGGAGCAATGATAGATTTAAAGAAAAATATATTGCATGTAGAAGGTAAAAAAGTACCTTTACAATTTAAACATGAAGACAGGAAGTATTCGTTTAATAAATCAGGAACCTATAAGTTAAACCTGTGTACGCAACATAAAGACAGATTAGTCTACATAAAGAGAAAAATGTCAAGAAATAATAAAGTAGAAATAAAAGAAGGAGTATATGAGGCAGAGAACTATGAAATTAAAGCATTGGTGAATACAAATATCGAACACCCAAACATTGTTAAATTTCCTACATTGGAAACAGAAAAAGTAACGAAAGAAAATTTTAACATTTATGATACGGATAAACCTTTGAGAAACGACATTAGTAAAGAATTACGAACAGACCACTTGAATAAAGAAGAAAAATATAATTTAATGAAGTTGACTGGTTCATACAAGGATGTTTTTTATACGGAAGATTCTGATTTAACATTCACTAATGCAATAAAACATGAAATCAGAACAACAACTAAAGACCCAATTTTTGTAAAGACCTATAGATATCCTTACATACATAAAGACGAGGTACACAGACAGATAAATGAAATGTTGAACAATGGAATAATTAGGCCCAGCCACTCTCCATATTCGGCACCCGTTTGGATAGTTCTAAAAAATTGGACGCAAGCGGAAAACAAAAGTGGAGACTTGTGGTTGACTATAGGAAATTAAACGAAATTACTGAAGATGATAAATATCCAATTCCCAATATTGATGAAATATTGGAAAAATTGGGGAGAAGTATGTATTTCACTACTTTAGATTTGGCTAAAGGATTCCATCAAATCGAGATAAATGAAAGTGACATTCGTAAAACGGCATTTAGTGTAGAGAATGGACACTACGAGTTCGTACGTATGCCTTTTGGACTAAAAACAGCACCAGCGACATTTCAAAGACTAATGAACAACGTACTGCATGACTACGTTAATAAAATCTGTTTGGTTTATCTTGACGACATAATTATTTTTTTCACCTCACTCCAAGAACATTTAGTTTCATTGAGGAAAATATTTCAAAGATTACGAGAGGCTAATTTAAAAATACAATTAGATAAATGTGAATTCATGAAAAGAGAAGCCGAATTTTTAGGCCATATCGTAACTCAGGACGGTATAAAACCAAACCCTAATAAAATAGAAGCAATAATTAAATTTCCACTACCAAAGACGAAAAAAGAAATCCAACAGTTTATTGGACTAGCAGGTTATTATAGAAAATTTATAAAAGATTTCTCAGGTATTGCAAAGCCTATGTTAAAGTATCTAAGGAAGGATACTAAGGAAATAAATGTTAAAGATGAACAATATGTAAAGAGTTTTGAAACCCTGAAACGAATAATCGTTAACCACCCTGTTTTGATTTATCCCAATTTCGAGAAACAATTCACACTTCAAACAGATGCCAGTAATATAGCTTTAGGAGCTGTACTATCACAAGAAAGACATCCAATATGCTACGCAAGTAGAACATTGAATCAACACGAGAAGAATTACAGTACAATCGAAAAAGAATTATTAGCCATAGTATGGGCTACTAAACATTTTAGACCATATTTATTTGGAAGGAAATTTTTGATAGAAACAGACCACAGACCTTTGACATGGTTGTTTTCAGTAAAAGAACCTAATTCAAAATTGGTTCGTTGGCGATTACGCCTACAAGAGTACGATTACCAGATCGTATATAAAAAAGGCGTACAGAACGGAAATGCAGACGCTTTGTCTAGAATAGAAATAAATTTAGAAGAGAACGCTGACATAATTACTGAAACAGATTGTCCTGTTAACTACTATAAAAATCAGATAATATTCATTAAAACAAACTCTGCATCATTGCGAATCAGAAATTCAGAAATATTTAATTCAAAAAGGAAAACCGTATACGCGAAAGAATTCGATGAAAGTACCGTGATAACCCTCATAAAGAATCATTTTAACCCAAATAAGCTAAATGCAATACATATAACAGCGAAACAGTTTTTGACAGATTCAAGGAAGTTGCTTTGCAACATTTTAGTAATAATCACAATAGAAATTTTAGAATACTGAGATGTAAGAAATTGTTAATAGACATCACAGACGAAAATGAGTTGACAACATTAATAGAACAGGAACACAAGAAAAATAATCATAGAGGAATAAATGAAAATCTTGCTCAATTGAAAGAAAGGATATATCATCCACAATTAAAGCGACGCATTGCACAATATATAAATAATTGCGAGATTTGCAATAGGGAAAAGTACGACAGAAACCCCCTAAAATTAAAATTTAAAATAACAGAAACGCCTAACAAACCAAGAGAGATAATACATATAGATGTATTCTATAGTCTAAATAAAACATTATTTTTGACATTTGTCGATAAATTCTCTAAATATGCACAGACATATAAAATCCAAAATAGATCTTGGACAGAATTCAAATTAACTCTTACCCAATACTTAGGATCATACGGATATGTGGATAAGATAGTTGTGGACAATGAACTAGGATTCAAAGCACTACCATTGGTAGAATTTTTAAGAGAACAAAATATAGAAATACATTACACTTCCAATAATAATCATACGTCAAATGCCAATGTCGAACGGCTACATAATACAATAAATGAACATATTAGATTGTTAAAACACGATCCAGAAAATGACTTAGAAACAGTCGAAGAAAAAATTTATAGAATCATTATGTACTATAACAATGCAATACACTCCACAATAGGAGTAAGGCCAATCGATTTTGTAACGGGAAATACAAGCCCAAATGATTATCCTGCTATTAAAGAAAAAATAGAAAAGACTAAGGAAAGAATAATAAATAAACTGAATGAAAAACGTGACGATAATGAAATTGTAGAAGGTCCCACATATATAAAAGAAGTTAGAGGAGGTAAAAATTATGCCAAGGTCAGAAAGGTAAACGTACGCAAGTTAGACGATGATCACATAATAACTGCTAAGGGACATAAATACTATAAAGGACACATTAAAAGGAAAAAGAAATTCACTGATACAAATGAAAGAGTAGACAATGACGATATAAGAGGAAATGAATAAACACACCTACACTGGTAAAGTCGCGTACAAATAGATAATTGATCAGTTGATTGTAAAAGAAAAATAAAAAAGTAAAAACTAATAAATATCTATATAACAAATACAATAAATAATCTATTAAACAAAATCAAAGAATTAATAAATAATTAAAAACCCATGAGGCATTGCAGGGGAATTAGAAATTAGCGAAATAAAAGAGCAGAGTCCGAATTTTCATTTTATCGCTTTATTGATTATAGCAAAATTAGTTGAAAAGATACAAATTTTCAGCATTATTGGGGATGGCCTTTGAACCAACCCAACTGCGCTATGGCTCCGGCTAACTCCGGTACAGCGGCTAGGGTACTCTTACGAGAAAGGCATAACATGCCTACGCCAATCTTGTACCCGATCCTCTCTCTTACGTCAGGGCTAACACGCGCACATGATAACTCTTCCTCAAGGAGGAGTCTTGTCAGTTTTATTCCTCCACTAGACTGCAGGAGGGGGAAGACTTCGTCCCCTCTGAGGGAAACCCCCCAATCCTTTAGGAAACCTCTTATTACTTCCAAGTCAGCTGCTAAATCGTCCATGTCTGAAGAAAGGAAAAGAAAAATAATGCACAGCAAACCTTCTTAATTAGCTCTGTTTCTAGAGATGACTATAATGGAATAACCAAAACGAACTTAATTTATACCCAAGAAAAACTGAATCGAAAAATAAAAATCAAATGAATATGATAGACCAAGACCAAGCGAAGTTCTAGGAATGTAATGGAGTACAATAAAACTCCTATACATCACATTCCTGTACGTGCATATCTCTCTGTAATAATGTACTAAAATACATTGCAAATCCAAAAGAATAGAAAAAATTTATATATATACTGACGAAAACAACGACATGATGAACGGGCATGCTACCTTGCAATGTTAACATGTATCACTGGTAGACAGGATCGTCTTACCCAACGTAAACAAATGTTTTTAATGAACTTATAATATAGAATTAAAATGAACAAATAAAAAGATTGATATAGGGTACACATATAAGTAAAGAGATTTCATGTTTATAAACAAAAAATAATAACGTAGGTTGATGCATGTATGCACTAATATGTTTATGCAATTGCAACAAAATCATAGAAATAGGTCAAAAGATATGCACACAAATGTGCGACGGAATAAAGAGACAAAAAGAAGAGTAATAATTTTGCAGAGTTAACTGACCAACCTCAACGTTAAAAGAATAGGAAAGACAAATATTTTTATTTTATTTGAACAAATTAATGACAAATAATATAACAAAATCAAATATATTGTTTGTGATAACTGAATTCCTTAATATACATAATCTATACTAATATTATAAAGAGGAAAGATTTGTATTTTTGTATTTTTGTATGTAACGAGTAAACTCAAAAACTACTGAACCGATTTCAAAAATATTTTCGCTATTAGTAAGCTACATTATCACTGAGTAACATAGGCTATTTTTATTGCCAAAAAATTTTGGGGATCCCTAGACATTCCTACTATTACTAACCCAAGGTGTAAAAAAATTAGTCATAAAATATCTTTCATCGAATACGCTGCGGAAAGTATTGATGTTAAAACAAAAAAATGTTCTACAATATTATAGAACATATCAATATCTACAAAAAACTTTCCGAGACCATATGTCCAACTATTGTAATTATGTCACTATAACCCCTTTTTGTACCCACCATTGATAGTAATATTGCCATACAAACATTGCATTCACATGTACCCAGACAATTAAGAAATTAAGTATTCACAATAAGTATTTCACAATATTTAAATAGTAGGGAAATCTGACAACGGCATGTGTGAATACCACTCCTGATGCATCACTAGGTTTTGGAGAGGATTTTTGGCCAATAATGGATTTTTGGATCATTTTTTTAATGAATTTGGAATAGAAGCAACATTTATATGGAACTCTGAAAACATATGTTATGGGTCCCACTCCAAATGCACCACCACATTCTGGAGAAGATTTTTGGCCAATACTGGATTTTCGGACCATTTTTTTAATGAATTTCGAATAAAAGAAGCATTTATATGGAATTCTAAGAGCATATGTTACGATTCCCATTCCAGACGCACCACCAGGTTCTGGAGAGGATTTTTGGCCAATACTGGATTTGCGGACCATTTTTTAATGAATTTGGAATAGAAGCAACATTTATATGGAATTCGAAGAACATATGCACCACCAGGTTCTGGAGAGGATTTTTGGCCAATACTGGATTTTCGGACCATTTTTTAATGAATTTGGAATAGAAGCAACATTTATATGGAATTCTAAGAGCATATGCACCACCACATTCTGGAGAGGATTTTTGGCCAATACTGGATTTTCGGACCATTTTTTTAATGAATTTCGAATAAAAGAAGCATTTATATGGAATTCTAAGAGCATATGTTACGATTCCCATTCCAGACGCACCACCAGGTTCTGGAGAGGATTTTTGGACAATACTGGATTTTCGGACCATTTTTTAATGAATTTGGAATAGAAGCAACATTTATATGGAATTCGAAGAACATATGCACCACCAGGTTCTGGAGAGGATTTTTGGCCAAAACTGGATTTTCGGATCATTTTTTAATGAATTTGGAATAGAAGCAACATTTATATGGAATTCTAAGAGCATATGCACCACCACATTCTGGAGAGGATTTTCGGACCATTTTTTTAATGAATTTCGAATAAAAGAAGCATTTATATAGAATTCTAAGAGCATATGTTACGATTCCCATTCCAGACGCACCACCAGGTTCTGGAGAGGATTTTTGGCCAATACTGGATTTGCGGACCATTTTTTAATGAATTTGGAATAGAAGCAACATTTATATGGAATTCGAAGAACATATGCATCACCAGGTTCTGGAGAGGATTTTTGGCCAATACTGGATTTTCGGACCATTTTTTAATGAATTTGGAATAGAAGCAACATTTATATGGAATTCGAAGAACATATGCACCACCAAGTTCTGGAGAGGGGCAACATTTATATGGAATTCCCGCTTGCAACATTCGGAAGGAAGCGTCGAAGACAACACAAACTTTATATATTCTTGCTCAAGATCAAAAACTGAATCAATTTAAACAATGTCCATCCGCGTGTCCATGTGTTTGACTGTTCCTGACACTCACACGGCCGTAATTTTTGAGATATCGAGCTGAAATTTGATACACATGTGTTAGGTGTCTGCAGGCAGGTTGTACGTAAAATCGGGCAATATCGGTTTAAAAAATTTCAGAACCTAGGGAAGGGCATAGGCAACGTTTCATTTCGCGAGATAACCGAATTCCACGCGGGTGAAACCGCGGGCAACAGCTAGTAATAAAATATAATAAGCTATATAATAAAGAAAAAAAAAATTATGAGAATCATTCTCTTCCAGGAATGCTACTACAGGTTATAATTTTTCTCTTGATCCTACCGTCATATTTGACGCAATATGTTGAATACCAGGACCTTACAAATAATCATGGTTATCTCCCTGTAAGACAGGATGCTGTCAAATTAATTAATAATTATGATAAAATAATACACCTAATAAACATAACCAAGTATGAAGAAACTATTAATATAATAAAAGAAAACATAAATAGCCTAACACTGTCTGTGAGTAGGCCTAAACCAATAATAAAGACCGTATCCAATAATTTGATTATTTTAGAAACAAAAATAAAAAATTTGATACCCAAATATAGGAGTAGGAGAGGGTTAGCGAATTTTGTGGGCAAGGGACTGAAGTATATTGCAGGCACAATGGACAGTGACGACGAAAAACACATTTACGAAACATTAAAGAATTTGACAAGTAATAGCGAAAACAATGAATATAAAATCGTATCATTGATAAGCTTTAGTAGTATTTTGTCTGACCAAATCCAGAATATAACGTCACATATCAATAATCAGCAATCAAGGGTCACTGGTTACATTAACAAATTAAAAAATATATTGGCGAATAGAATAGGCCACACAGAGGACTAAGTAACTTTACTGGAACACATCTTTCAAATTAACAATGACATTACATTGTTGCGTGACCACATAGACGACATAACCCAAATTCTTTTTACTAGTAAACTAGGGATAGCACCCAACATACTGACAGAAAACGAGTTAGGCATAATTAACGACAATAATTTGAAAGTCACTGTTAGAATCCTTGACAAGATCTTGATCATAACAATTTCAATCCCAAAATTCGAAAATAACACTTACACTGAAATAATTTTTGTGCCCATACCTAACAAGGATAGTAAGTGCATACGACTCTCTAATGAAAAGATATTATTGGATGAACAAAATAATATATATGATGAAAAAGTATATAAAAAATTGAAAAATAATCTAATAAGTATAGAAGATAATTGTTTATCCAATATAATAAAAAATAATGAGGCAAATTGCCAAATGAAATTCTGTAATGAAACCATTATTAGAGAAATAAATTCAGGATTCTTGATACTTGCAAATTTTAATGAAACTGTAAAAACAAATTGCCACAAGAAACAAAAACAATTTGAAGGAACATTTATACTCAAATTTTTCAATTGTTTCGTAGAAATTAGAAAAAGAAATTATACAAATTATGTAATAAAAATTCATGATGAAATAATAATACCACAAATGTTAATAAAAATAAAAGAAAATAAAATTGTGAATTATAGCGATTTAACACTAAAAGAATTAGCAATTAAGCAAGTACATTATGAAAATTCACTAAGTAAAACAATTACAGAACACAAAACCACTAAAATTGTAAATATGGGAACGGACGCTGTGATTTTTGTTATGATATTACTATTGATATATATTTTATTTTGTGGAAGAAAGTCCGCAGTTCTTCAAATCTCGCCGGAGTCTCGATCTAACGGTGGGGGTGTTATAGTTTTACGTAGAGACCCTCCTGTTATATAACTTAACATAACTTAACATAACTTAACATACTTACATACATGTATATATAGTGCACATTGTCCGGTCGACCATACCAAATAATCATTGCGTTGCATTTTTGATGTGCAAGCAAATTGTAGCGGTATCGCTAGACGGTCACTTGACACTTGTGTAAACGGCAAAATGGCAATGTTCCCATGGCCTTGATTTGTTAAGAAGAATATTCGCTATTCCAAAGAATAGCATATAGCACAAATATGCAAGTGTGCATTTCCAAAACACAATTATTTGGAAGAGATAATAAAAGTGCTTATTTTGCAGATGTGTTGTTTCGACAGGTGTCCAACCAACACATCATAATAACAGCGTTCCCACACATAACATAAACACACAAACACATGTATGTACTAAGCTTATAAATATAAGAATCCAATTAGAAATAAGACACTCTTGAAAACTCACTCTACGTTAAAACACTCTTGAGTCAATAAAACATTTTTTAATTAATAATAAAATGTGTTTTTTTATGTTTAACGAATATCGTTAACAAAACTTCTAATATCAAACTTAATACGAACACAAAGAAACTCAATATTAGAAGGGACAGAAACACCCACTATTTCAGATAGTATTGATGAGCAAACGGCAATTAAAA
The DNA here is from genome assembly GCA_963978525.1 of Ornithomya fringillina. NCBI lineage: Eukaryota > Metazoa > Arthropoda > Insecta > Diptera > Hippoboscidae > Ornithomya > Ornithomya fringillina. Next base: position 18,954,033 of record OZ021690.1, on the reverse strand, counting down.
CCCCACCACCAACTCTAAGAACTCGATCGCACCTATAAACAATATAAGTGCCATAGAAAATCTCAGAATCATAGGTAGTCGGTTTAAGCCAGGTTTCTGTCAAAGCTACAACACTGTATTCACAGACAATACTATTTAAGTACAAATTTTGTAATTTCGTATTAAGACCTCTTATGTTTTGATATATGATTGAAAAAGGCGTTGAAAATGTATTTAGTTTTTTGAAGCCTGTTTTGCAGTTGGAAGACCCACAGGCTTAGGCTGACTAGCACGTTTGCGATGGACGAATTCTTTGATTAATAAATCATCCGGCCAAAAGTCTTTATTTATAAATGTGTCAAACAATTTCGCGGATGTATTTATTTTAAAGGAACAAATATCGCGACCCTCAACTGCAGCAAATTTATTAATAGTAAAATCAGAAGCACTTATATCAGAACACTTATCACAAATATAGAGCTTAATTTCCTCAGCTGAAGTATCACCTGAAAGTTTTGAAATAAAAATTGATTTTCTGCGAGGAATGACTTTCAGACCAGGCTTGGAAAGCAAATCCTTACCTGAATCTGAAGAGCCAGCAATTGTAAACCTAGATGTGCATGGCAAATCGTCAGGAACAGAGGAGCTAAGAGCACCATGATTGGGTTCCAACGGAATGTCAGCCACTGGATCAGGAAGGGCATCGGTTGCTGGATGAGATGAAGCATCGGCTCTAGGATAAGATGAAAGAACGGCTGAAATTATAGTCTGAGGCACAGAGGGAGGAACCGTTACGACAGGGACCTTACTCGATGTAAAAATAGAAGATTCATCCGAAGTACCTGACAAAGAGGATGGTGGACCAACAGACAAAAAAGGAGATGAAAAGTCAGGAGCTGGCGAAACCTGTAGAGTTGACGGTGGACAAGTATCAGAAGCAATATCACCACCATCCAACAACTTAAAATTGTTAAATAGCGATTGATATTTCACCAGCTTGTCCATTGACCTTTTCAACTCCTTTTCGATCTCAATTAACGCACGTTGAGTTTGTTTGAACAGTTTGAAGACTTCTATATTGGCCTTTCTGCAATCAGGGCAGGCCCAACGCAAACCCTTATTTCTGTTAGTGATGTGATCAGAATCACGACCACTAAATCCAGCACACTTTGGATGCGCTTGACGATCACATAGCCAACATAAGAGGAAATTCTCATGTTGCGTTTCCTTACACTTGGGGTAACAACAATCCATAATAAATTACGTATAGAAGTTCAACCCAGGTAGCCTGAAAGTATACTACAAAGCGACTGAGATCCTGTTAAAAAACAGTTTCGTTAACAGAATTATTTAGGTAAGTACTCTGCAACGAACAAAACAAGACAAAGATATGTAAATAAAGAAAGAGACAATTATAATCACCTCAAATTAAAGAAAATAACCAAAGGCACAATGAAATGACCAGCCACAGTAAAAAATTTCCACAAATTAGACGAAAATACGATTCGCCAATTATGTCCACTTCACTAGCGATCAAATCACCAATTTAATTAAAGAATTTAATCAATAATTGTCCACTACGTTGTAGATAAACAATAAAAAATTTGCAATATAATCAGAGCCAAGCAAAAAAAATTTTCAACGATTTTGGAAGGCTGGTTGAATTGAATGGATGCGCCTGCACAAGTGAGCTTAGCTTGAAAAGCTGCTAGGAAGCTAAAACCCAAAATAACGTCCTTGCAAGGACGTGGCATGACCCTGAATTTGAGACTGTGCATTACGTTGCCTAATTGAACCGTGCATGTAAGCGCTTGCGTTATACTACGGCGTGAACCATCGGCAAGTGTTATTTCTATCACTTCGCTCTCTTGTACGTCTGCATACCCTAGTTGTCGTGCGTAGGCCTCGCTAAGGAAGCAACTTGACGCCCCAGTATCAACAATAGCCGAAATTTCGACGCCATTAATAAGAATGCTAGCAGACAGCCGATTGTCCATGCAATTTAAGTACGCCTTTCGGCCGTAGAGGTTTGTTGCGCGAACTCGGCTGTTGGCGTTTCCTTGTTGTTGACGACGACAACAATGATTTGTGTGGACGCCCATTCGTCCGCAATCCCAACAAAACAGTTGTCGGGGGTTTCTACAATTCCATGCGATATGGCCATCACCCGCACAGCGGTGGCATACTGTCTGTGGATTGAACATATCTTTCGAGCGGTCATTCGCCAGCCTATGGTTTTCGCGAGGAGGTGGCATTCGCGGAGTTACTTCGGGAATGCACTCGTAATCCCCCACCATTTCTAATAATCCCGCCAAATTTTTAAAATCGTTGCGACGGATGTAGCGAAGGTAATCGGGTAGGGCGTTGCGATATATCCTGTTTAATTTCTCCTCCTCGTTCATTAATGTATGCCGCATTTTGGCCTGAATATCCAGGACAAAGTTTTTAAATGGTTCACGCGGCCGTTGTTTCCGTGACCTGACCTCATCCTCTACCCTCTCCAAATACCTCGGAGGTAAAAGGAATTTTAGGAAATCCCCTTTGAAGTGGTCCCAATTGTCCCAGTGCTCCTTATTGTTTCTAAACCAAACCAGCGCTTTCTCGCGCAAAAATTGTGGCATGGCCGCAGGTAACATCGAAAGTTCTAGGCCATGCGTTTCGGCCATTTCTTCCACTCGCTCTAAAAATTCAAAAGGTTTTGGCCCGCCGCCAAAAATGATTCCCCATTTCCTCACTGTTTCCATAACCTCGCGTTTATCTGCCTCCGAGCGTTTTGTAACAACCACTCGGGCTTTTCTAGAGGTGCTCGCGGGTGGTACTACCATTTTGATCGTATTGGCATCCTCTTCCTCCGAATCGGAGGAGGATACTTTATTAGAAGGTGCCCTATTAGAGGATGGTTTAGCTCCCTCGTGATGAGCTTGTATTGTAAGGAGTGCCTTTAACTCCTCAGCAAGATGAGCACTGAGTAGGAACTTCTTGAAACGTTGACGTAACTCTTCCAGGGTGCCCGAAGAGTCGATGCCGAAGTCCCTCAGATATTCCGCGAGTTCCTCCTTGCGCAGCGGATATATCCAAGTGGTTCGGAATTCCGTATTAGCCATTTTATATAGGGAAAATAATACTAAAGAAATTTTATAGAGTCAAAGTACGTACCTTAAGTTCGTTTTAATTGTGTTGAAGATGTTGTTGTTGAGATTAGTTGTTTAGTTTTTTTTTTATTTATTAATTTTTTTTATAATGATATCCATCTTTCTTCTAGCTCAAGGTCATGTTTTTTAATATTAAGTTACTTTTTATTCTTTTCGTGCATTGGCCAATATTTCGCCCTTATATAAAGGGCATCTTCAGGGCCTGAAAAATTTTTTGACATTGAATATATACATATGTATAAAAAGAACACCGTCCTAACTTACTCTAAAGGTACATCACAAATTATTACTTCACTTTTATTTAACAATAATTAAATACACACTTCTGGTATGCACCAGATAACTTGTCTATAACAATTAAGGTAGCCTAGCTTGTATATTCTCCTTTTTAATTAGACTCCTATATACTTGAGCACAATTGTCCGTGTCCGCTTTGTAATTGATTATTTTGTTGGTAGGCTGCCCAACAATGTGCAGCATCTCTAATAGCAGACGTTTGTTGTAGTTCTTCTCTCTATTAATTATTTTAACATTCTCCAAGTCAGGGCCATGGTTCCTGTTTTTGCAATGTTCAAATAAGGCTGTCTTAGGGGTCGCGTTTTTGTCTCTACATTTGATGTCTGACCTGTGTCCTGCCAGCCTTGTTCTTAATTTGTTTTTGGTTGTTCCGACGTACGTCATGTTACACTTTTCTTTTTCATTGCCATTACACCTAATTTTATATACCACATTGGACTGGTCCATCCTGTCTATTTTACTTTTGGTATTAGAATAAACGTTTTTCAGTGTATTTTTCATAGTGTAAGCTATGGTTATATTTTCGTTGTTTGTAATGCCGTTTTTTAGCCGTTCTGAAAGTGTCGGAACATACATCATGGCCTTGTATTGTTGTGGTAGGTTATTGGTATTTATATTCTTGTTGTTGTTTTTATTGTTATTGTTTTTTATTGTGTGTCTAATGAGTCTATTGATGTAGTAATCCGGAAATCCTTACTCCCTAGAATTTTCTTAATTTTTCGGATGTTGTCTTTATGAAATTCAGTGTCGCTGATGTTTAGTACTTTCTTGACGAAATTAGTGGCTGTGTTTTTTATAATGCATTTAGGAGTATTAGGATAAAAATTAATCAATCTTCCCGACGCCATTGGTTTTTGGTACCAATCAATTTTTATATTATTTTTCGTTCTGATCAGTAAGGAGTCTAGGTATGGAAGCTTATTGTCAACTTCATCCTCTTTTGTAAATTTGACATATCTATGGAACTTGTTGACCATATCAAAGAGTTGTGCAATGGTGTTGTTTTCTCCAATTACCAATAAGTCATCCACATACTTTATCACCATGTGTGGTTTTTGTTCCAGTTTCTGTATTTCGGCATCCAATAACTTTTCCATGAATATGTCCGCCAAGATAGGTGAAACTGGAGATCCTATGGGAAGGCCTTTCATTTGTTTGTATGTACATCCTTCATATTTAAAGTAATTACAGTCTTTAATACAAAATTCCAGCATTTTAAAGAATAGTTCTTTCGGTATGTTCGTAACTGAATTTATCTTATCCCATTCTTTTTTGACCATATTTATTGCGTCTTCCACAGGTATGCTGGGAAAAAGGGACACTACATCGAATGAGGCCATTTTATAATTCTCTTGTATGTTGCAGCTTACACTATGAAAAATACACTAAAAAACGTTTATTCTAATACCAAAAGTAAAATAGACAGGATGGACCAGTCCAATGTGGTATATAAAATTAGGTGTAATGGCAATGAAAAAGAAAAGTGTAACATGACGTACGTCGGAACAACCAAAAACAAATTAAGAACAAGGCTGGCAGGACACAGGTCAGACATCAAATGTAGAGACAAAAACGCGACCCCTAAGACATTGCAAAAACAGGAACCATGGCCCTGACTTGGAGAATGTCAAAATAATTAATAGAGAGAAGAACTACAACAAACGTCTGCTATTAGAGATGCTGCACATTGGTGGGCAGCCTACCAACACAAGAATCAATTACAAAGCGGACACGGACAATTGTGCTCAAGTATATAGGAGTCTAATTAAAAAGGAGAATATACAAGCTAGGCTACCTTAATTGTTATAGACAAGTTATCTGGTGCATACCAGAAGTGTGTATTTAATTATTGTTAAATAAAAGTGATGTAATAATTTGTGATGTACCTTTAGAGTAAGTTAGGACGGTGTTCTTTTTATACATATGTATATATTCAATGTCAAAAAATTTTTCAGGCCCTGAAGATGCCCTTTATATAAGGGCGAAATATTGGCCAATGCACGAAAAGAATAAAAAGTAACTTAATATTAAAAAACATAACCTTGAGCTAGAAGAAAGATGGATATCACTATTTAAAATAATAGGTCGAAAAAATACATCTGAAGAAAATTAACTTTATTTTTTTTTAACCCGGTTGCACTCACCCAGATTTGATTTTTGGTACTGATTTTTTTTTCTTCTAAAGGTGTTAGTACATAAATGTTTTACATGTATATACACATACACATGCCAAGCCAATCACGAGTTTTCTGCATTTGTTGTACGATAAGTTTTTTTCTTTTCTTTCTTTCTGTTTCCTTTCCACTTATTTTGATATTTCTCTCACTGTTTGATTGTATGTGTTTTTTTTTTTTAATACACTCTATATTTTATCCACCTCTTATTAACGACCAATTCGATGTCGCACCGTGTTCTTTTTTTTTAATATTTCCGAGTTTCCAATTTTCTATATATTTATTGTTATTTTATTTTATTTTATTTTATTTTTTTCTTATTTCCGGACTAATCCCTTTTTATTTGAATTCAAAAATTTTCTTTGAAAATCACTATTTGCAATATGATCACTATTGCGTACCGTTTTAATTATTGCACACGCACAGCCAATGATAGTTGTTTTTGGGTTTTGTTTAATTAGGCATTTACGTGAAAATAAAATACACACACTTCCATACAACCTTTTGTTAAAATAATCGTTTTACTGTTTTTTTTTTTTAATTTTTTTTTGTTTTTGTTTTTTTTTTTTTCTCCTATTAAAAGTTTATTTTTACGTCCATCGAAGGATGGCGAAACCAATCCCTAGTTATTAGGAGGGACTTTCGGACTTTCTCCCAAAAGCCTCCTTTATTTAATTTTATTTTATTTTATTTTTTTCTTTAAAAGAAAACTCTTTAATTAATTTAACACATTAAAGCCTCCTTTAATTAATTTTATTTTATTTTTTTTTTTCTTTAAAAGAAAAACACTTTTCAAACATTTATATTTCAACGCATTTACTCTTTTTTTTTTTCTTGTATCACTTAATAATTTTTTTTTATCTTTTTTTTTTCAACAAGCAAACCAAAAAAAAATATCCACGCACTAAACTTTGTGTAATAACGTTAGATCCAAGAATGACAATTTCATACACAGCAAAGCTATGCTTAAGCAATATTGTTAAAGTATATAAGAAGAGTACCGTAATTTTCCAATCTTATTGTTTTCTATATATTACAAGTATGTGCTTGGGTACCGTGAGGAATTTCTGTACCGTTATGCCTTTTGTATTAATTACGTCTTTGCACATTTTAAAACATTTTAAGAAAAATGATTTGCGGTACTTTCTACACTTATTAAAACTTGTTGTTAATCTTATGTCATATATGAATGTTAATCTTATATAAATTTTTTTTCCTTTTTGTTACACAATAAGCAAACTAAACGTTTCCCTTGGGGCGAGTGTCCCTGCTCGGGCGCCAAATGTAACGAGATTTCTCCACTACGCTCGGGTGAAGCCGTCGGCGTAGGGTATCTCGTCCATTTATTTTTTTAAATAAAGAAAGGAAAATGTTCTAGTTATTATAACCGATAACTCTTTTATCTTTATTGTTATAACTCTAAAATTATACCGGCATCCACATATGCAATTATGCACTAATCTCAATATTTTGATGCTTCCCCTACCACTCTGGCCACACTCGCTGCTGTCTCTAGCGCAAATGTATAGACGGTACGTCCTGTACCCTAGCTCGCACACTTTATATATGTAAACGAAGTGTACAGACTTTCGCCCGGACCTTTGTTACTACACCTTTATATATCTCAATGTACAGACTTTCGTCCTGTACCTTTGTTGCTACACCTTTATATATATCATTGTACAGACTTTCGTCCTGTACCTTTGTTACTACACCTTTATATTTTTCAAGTCGATCAATACTCACAGTAGCTGAATGATTTGTTTTACGACTCATCACCTTGACAGTCCGCTAGCAAAAGAGATCGATAAATCTGCTAACATCGCTAAGCTCGATATTTCTCGTTGGAAATTATTGGAATCGTGTCCCGACAGTACTCGGTCGGTACACGATGACGTGGCAGCGAGTGGTTGCCAGATTTACAATATTGTTTTTTAGTACTAGGTTTTCTATGCTAGACCTTATATATTGTAAAGAAATTTTGAAGGTAGCTGGGGTATAACTCAGCGAGTCCAAGGTTCCTCACAAAGAAATTTGTAAGACGGGATGTTATTTGTCTCTAATCCTTAGACTTGCCTTCATTTATTTGACGTTTTAGCGCGGTAACGGCTTGTGGTGCGGGGCACGGCGTTACTGCAAATCGATGTGTGAGCGGTGCAAGTGCGGTGAGTGGTACAGAGCGGTGAGCGCTGCAGGACACGAGAGCGTTACTGGGTTCAAACGGCAAGCGGTACAAGATACAAGCGGCGAGAGCTGCAGAGCGGCGTACGATACAGAGCGATGAGCGTTGCAGATCAACGAGCGGTACAAGATACAGGGCGGTGAGCGCTGCAGGACACGGCAGTGGTTATTGTGACCACGACGGCGGCGCGACCTAGGCGCTTGCAATATAAATATTGCAGGATATCTAGGCGCGGGGAACAGAGAGACTGCGACGTTGTAATAACGATGGCGCGGCCTAGGCGCATACAATATATCAATATTGTAGGATTTCTAGGCGCGGAAACAGAGAAACTGTGACGTAATGATGATGACGCGGCCTAGGCGCATACAATATATAGATATTGTAGGATTTCTAGGAGCGATAACAGAGAAACTGCGGCGATATAGTGACGTTGGCGCGGCCTAGGCGCATACAATATATAATTAATTACGTTTGCTTTATTTTTTAAATAAAATTCTTGTGCTCACCTTACTAGCTTGACGGCTCCAGCCACACAGCATAATTTCATGAAATTTGCTTCGCCTTTTATAGTGTGACAGGGCTCACAATTATATTAAATTTAACTAATATTTATAAAAAATCAACGGTATAGAACTAGCAACAATAACGCAGGAATTTATATATGCTTACTAAATAACAATGATCAACGGTATTATGCTTTTAAAAATAGAAATAACAACAATGCAAGAGTTCATATATGCTTACTAGATATCAATGATCAACGGCATTATGCTTCTAAAAATAGAAATAGCAATAATAAAGCAAGAGTTCATATATAATAACAACAATGCAAGAGTTCATATATGCTTACTAGATATCAATGATCAACGGCATTACGCTTCTAAAAATAGAAATAGCAATAATAAAGCAAGAGTTCATATATGTTTATAATATAAACAACGGGATTTCAATTACGCTTCCAATTTTAAATAAATAGCACAGAGTATGAATTCGACAATAGTTTTTTTCCTTTAATTGCATTAATGGAGGAAATAATTGGCGTGTTTGGTTCCTTGTGACATATGTATGTTGGAACAGAATGTGTGGCGCAAAACGAAAGGTAGTGACTTTGCGCCTTACACTACTCCCTCCCCTCGCGGATAAAGATTTCGCCGTTTGCCTTGCGGGTTATCACATAACGTCGGTTTCCGATGAAGTATTGGCAGCGGCGGCGCTGGCGTGTTCCTGTGTTCAGCATGTCCGAGCGTTTGCTGAGGTATGCTTCCAGTTTCCCTTTATCATTTGGAGTCACCCTCGAATCATAGATGTAGGTCGGTTTGTTCGCGTGAACTTGTGGAGTTCCTTTTGTGTACTGAGGGGGTGTATGGTATAGATCCGCTATTGTCCGGATGCACGTTGTGGGTTGGGTGGACATCCGGTATGGTATTGGAGACCCCATGCTGTACCCCTTATAATGTTGGATATCGACCGGTGCGTTGGGAGAAATTACATGGTTGGTATTCGGTTTGGCCCTCTTAGGTACGCACGACTTCGATGAACTGGTACTACTGGTGCTCCATGGGCTTGGCAATACCCCTATTGGACCACTGTCGGTTTCAGAAAGCAACGGACTATGGTCACCACATTGTTGGGGTGCTTGTGCTTCGTTCGTTTTTATACCCTTTGAGGTGCTTGGTCTTTCGTCGATCATTTCTATATTACAGGTTTGTGTGCTGACTTCCCTGGTGAGCGGTTTTTGGCGGGTTCGTATCTGGGTAAACATTTCGCCGACAGGGCGTTGTTGGTTCACCTTTTACCGCTGGCAGATTTTGCAACTAAGAACATGCTTCCGTATATCCCTGAACATGCCCGGCCAGTAGTATCTTCCTGTGATGCGAGAGATTGTTTTTCGAATTCCTAAATGACCTGCGGTTGGGTTGTCGTGGTTTTCGATCATTACTCTCTTTCGGTTGTGAGTGGGTACACATAGCTTCCAATTCTGTCCTTCTATATCCCTGTATTGCGTCGGGAAGTGGCGGTAGAGTTGGTCGTTGGCTATGGTGTAGTCCGCATATTTTTCCGGGTACTTTATCACTTCTGACCTTCTTTTCTCTAACCAGCGGCATGTCTTGTTGTTATTCAGATTGGGTTCCATGGTACGTTGATTTGGTACTATGACTGAGAGGTGCAATCTGTTGTGAGATGTGTTAGTAATTTTCCTTACCGAAGACATGTGTTGAATTTCAGACGTGTTATCCCTTGTGCTTTCTTCCTCTTGTGAACATTGTAGCTTACAATTCAGTGAGATGCCTGCGCAAGTCAGGGTGGTACCAAATGTTGATAAAAATGTTAAACCTAGGATTATGTCCTCGACGGTGTTGTCCATTATGAAGAATTGTAACTCTTTCTTTTGCTCTCCAAAGTGCACCGTGTAATGTACCATTTTAGTAATTTGTACTGCCGAACCATCCGTCAATAGGATAGGCGTATTGATAGTTTGGTATCGTCCACACTCGCCGAGTTGTCGTGCCATGGACGTGCTTATTATGCAACTCGTGGAGCCGGTGTCTATCAATGCTGTTATATATTGTTCGTTGATGCAAATAATGGCCGTTATTTTGTTGCTGTCGATTGTCAGGGCTTGGGTGTGCGTTGGCATCGATACGTGACATCCTCTTTCTTGTGGACGTCGCTCGTTCGGATGGCGTGCCTCTTGTGAAGTGGTCGGCTGGTTGATGCAGCAATCGTCCTTACCCCTGCTTTACCACACTGCCAACAAAATATACGCAACCTATTTTGACATGTCGCGCGAATGTGTCCTTGCTCACCACACCTGTGACAAGCCGTTCTGGGATTTGTGATTCTTGTTCGTGGGGCACTTCTTCCTGGCTGATATGGAGCTAGTCGCGGGGTTTCGGTTGTTTTTATAGTTTCTAGATCTCCAGCTAATTCTAGCAATTCGGCCAATGACTTGAAATCCTTCCTTCGGATATACCACTGATATTCTGGGAGGGCATTGTGGAAAATTCTAGTTAATTTCTCTTCATGTGACAATTCTGAGTGCCTCATTAAATCTTGTAGTGCAAGCAGGTAATCGTGAAAGCATTCACCTTGGCGTTGTTTACGAGCGCATATATCGTCACCCAATTTTTCAAAGAAACGAGGCGACAGGAAAAATTTAAAGAAGTCTTTTTTGAAGGAACTCCATGTTGCCCAGTGCTGGTTATTATTACGGTACCATGTGAGTGCTCTCCCCCTGAGAAGTTCAGGCATGGTTTTTGGCAATTCATCACATGGTATACCGTAGGTATGGGCCATCTCTTCGACACTTTCAATAAACTGGAAGGTGTCTGTGACCCCATCATAGAGTATTTTCCAATCGCGGATTACCTGCATCATTGTCCTTTTATTTATGCTGGATTTTGTCGGCTCGGGACTTGATGATTAAGATCTTTGTTTATTCTCGGTTGCGTTTTGTGACATCAATAGCTTCTTTTGAATTTCTTCGACTAGTTTTTCCAGGTCTACCTTGCTCAGAGCTTTTGGTTGCGGGATGGGTGAATGACTCCTACTGGTTGGATCATTACTCAGTAATAATGTTTGCACTCTTGATTCGTATTTTTCTTGTATTTCTAGGATTTGGTATGTCTCTTCTTCGGTATGTTCTAATGACAGGTATTGTGCGCAGGAGCGCCTAAGTTCGTCCACTGTGCCTGTGGCTTCGAGCCCAAGTTCGTTCATCAATGCCATTAACTCCTCTTTCCGTAAGGTGCGGATCCAGGATGTACGAATTTGAGATATCTTGATTAATGTATTACAATAAACGTGCGGTTGTCAAATATTTTTGGATGGCAAATCGTATATGATTTTATTTCAGAGACTTAAAAAGTCCCCGCTCGGGCGCCACTTTGTAAAGAAGTTTTAAAAGTAGCTGGGGTATATATAACTCAGCGAGTCCAAGGTTCCTCACAAAGAAATTTGTAAGACGGGATGTTATTTGTCTCTAATCCTTAGACTTGCCTTCATTTATTTGACGTTTTAGCGCGGTAACGGCTTGTGGTGCGGGGCACGGCGTTACTGCAAATCGATGTGTGAGCGGTGCAAGTGCGGTGAGTGGTACAGAGCGGTGAGCGCTGCAGGACACGAGAGCGTTACTGGGTTCAAACGGCAAGCGGTACAAGATACAAGCGGCGAGAGCTGCAGAGCGGCGTACGATACAGAGCGATGAGCAGATCAACGAGCGGTACAAGATACAGGGCGGTGAGCGCTGCAGGACACGGCAGTGGTTATTGTGACCACGACGGCGGCGCGACCTAGGCGCTTGCAATATAAATATTGCAGGATATCTAGGCGCGGGGAACAGAGAGACTGCGACGTTGTAATAACGATGGCGCGGCCTAGGCGCATACAATATATCAATATTGTAGGACTTCTAGGCGCGGGGACTGAGAGACGAACGAAGCGGCGATGTCGCGACCTAGGCGCATACAATATAGATATTGTAGGATATCTAGGCGCGATAACAGAGAAACTGCGACGTAACGACGATGGCGCGGCCTAGGCGCATACAATATATAAATACTGTAGGATATCTAGGCGCGGGAATCTGGTCAATGCTATGCTCGCAAGAAAACAATGGATTAATTCATTACGTTTGCTTTATTTTTTAAATAAAATTCTTGTGCTCACCTTACTAGCTTGACGGCTCCAGCCACACTGCTTCATTTCATGAAATTTGCTTCGCATTTTATAGTGTGGCAGGGCTCACAATTATATTAAATTTAACTAATATTTATAAAAGATCAACGGTATAGAACTAGCAACAATAACGCAGGAATTTATATATGCTTACTAAATAACAATGATCAACGGTATTATGCTTTTAAAAATAGAAATAACAACAATGCAAGAGTTCATATATGCTTACTAGATATCAATGATCAACGGTATTATGCTTCTAAAAATAGAAATAGCAATAATAAAGCAAGAGTTCATATATAATAACAACAATGCAAGAGTTCATATATGCTTACTAGATATCAATGATCAACGGCATTATGCTTCTAAAAATAGAAATAGCAATAATAAAGCAAGAGTTCATATATGTTTATAATTTTAATTTATATAAATAGCACAAGGTATGAATTCGACAATAGTTTTTTTCCTTTAATTGCATTAATGGAGGATATAATTGGCGTGTTTGGTTCCTTGTGACATATATATGTATGTTGGAACAGAATGTGTGGCGTAAAACCAAAGGTAGTGACTTTGCGCCTTACAATATATATTATAATTAGTTCTAATATGAAATTAGTTGACGGGAAAAACGAGGAACGACTTTCCTCGTCACACCATCTAAATACAAATTTTCTCGTAGCGACATTTTTTTTTTTTATATATATATATATATATGGATTAAATTTTACGTGAAATATTTTTTATTTTTAACGTTGATTGAAAGAAATTTTAAAAGAAATACTTAATAGTTAAAGTTAGCACTAAAATGAAATTGATACATATATTTACTTTGAAAATGACTCAGCTTGACCTTTTTTTTTTCTCTGTCATGTTATATTTTTTTTTTGTAATACATTAAAGAGTGTTAAAAATTTTGTATACGAAATAATGAAATTGCCAGATAAAGTGTAGGCTGGTACTTGTAAAACGGAATAAAAATTTCACAAGTTATTTCCATGCCAAAAAAAAAACAAACTGAAACAGTCAAACGGTTCATACGTAGTTTGGTCCACGTAATAGAAATTCCAGTAAGAAGAGGTTAGTCTGATGTCACATAAATAGTTAAAACAGGTTACACCATCCTTTAAACTAGGCTATTGTAAGTTCCGTGTTAATTTTTTAAATTATTTTTTTTTTATTACCAAAAAGGGTTGAAGGGAGCCAGACGAAAAATTAAAGTTGTTGTTTGTTCATACAAAACTTCAACTAGATGTTAACAAAACTTATGGTCTTAATATCGTCTGGCCCCACGTTGGGCGCCAAAAATAATTATCTGTAGCGTTTTACTTAAGGTGTTAAAATAATATGTAGTTAGCACGCATAAGAGTTCCGGCTTAGCTCGTCGGCTATTGGGGTGGTTCGACTACAGAATATTTAACGCATGCAGATATTATAATATATGCGTGCTAAAACCCCGAAAATAGAAACATACTAACACTCTATGTATTACAAACACTCTTCTCAAGCCTCGTCAAAGTCATTAGCAAAAAAAATAATTTTAATTAGTCATCATTTTTTTTTTTTTATAAATTTAATTCAATAAAAGTATATATAATTAAATTTCATTAAAGCAAAGTGTAATTTTTTTTTTAAATTACCTGAGTATTCCACGGCGAAAGCTCTTGCTCCGAAAATACAGGTGATGAATTTTTTTTTTTACTGAGAAACGAGAATTTTCAATGCAATAAAATTATATTATAATAAATGACAAATTATATGGAGTCGTGACGTCTTAACTTACTACGCCCCTTTTCTTTTTTTTTTATATATGATTTTTCTATTTTTCTGCATCCAGCAATTTCGTTAAAGTGATGCACAACGCCAATACTAAAACTTTACAACAGCTTTTCTTCTCACTGCCTTTATATTTTCATCCATTGAACAACAAATAAATAGGTAATAAGGAAAAGGGGTTCAATTATAACAAACCCTATAATGAGATATTATTAACATCTTCATGTAAACAATTAAATATAAATTATTACCCTTTTTTTAAATATATATATATATATATATATTTACATATATATTTGTTTTTAATTATTATATAAATAATTTAAATTTATGTTTCTTTTTCGTCAATTTTTCTCCAAAATTTTTTCTTAATGTCAAATCGTAGCAATGACTACTACTTATTATTATTTTTTTTTTCTATTTTAACCAAAATATACAGTAGTTTTTAATCCTACAATAGCTAAGATTTACGCAGGTAGCATAGGTACGAGAGTCGATTCAGTTTCTCTGACATAGCTATGATTTACGCAAGCAGCATAGGCACGAGAATTGATTCGTCCTCTCTAACATAGCTAAGCTTCATGCAGGTTTACAAAGGCAGCATAGACACGAGAGTTGATTCGTCCTCTCTAACATAGCTAACGTTCATGCAGGTATACACAGGCAACTTAGGCACGAGAGTTGATTCGTCCTCTCTAACATAGCTAAGGTTCCTTTCTGTTGATTCGTCCTCTCTAACATAGCTAAGGTTCACGCAGGTTTACACAGGCAGCATAGGCACGAAAGTTGATTCGCCCTCTCTGACATAGGTACGGTTCCTTTCTGACATAGCTAATATTTACACGAGTAGCATTGGCACGAGAGTTGATTCGTCCTATCTGACATAGCCAAGGTTTACACAGGCATAGGCACGAGAGTTGATTCGTCCTCTCTGACATAGCCAACGTTCATGCAGGTTTATACAGGGAGCATAGACACGAGAGTTGATTCGTCCTCTCTAACATAGCTAAGATTTACGCAGGAAGCATAGGTACGAGAGTCGATTCATTTTCTTTGACATAGTTAAGATTTACGCAAGCAGCATAGGCACGAGAATTGATTCGTCCTCTCTAACATAGCTAAGCTTCATGCAGGTTTACAAAGGCAGCATAGACACGAGAGTTGATTCGTCCTCTCTAACATAGCTAACGTTCATGCAGGTATACACAGGCAACATAGGCACGAGAGTTGATTCGTCCTCTCTAACATAGCTAACGTTCAAGCAGGTTTACACAGGCAACATAAGAACGAGGATCGATTCGTTTTCTCTAACATAGCTAAGATTCATGCAGGTTTACAAAGGCAGCATAGACATGAGAGTTGATTCGTCCTCTCTAACATAGCTAAGGTTCCTTTCTGTTGATTCGTCCTCTCTAACATAGCTAAGGTTCACGCAGGTTTACACAGGCAGCATAGGCACGAAAGTTGATTCGCCCTCTCTGACATAAGTACGGTTCCTTTCTGACATAGCTAATATTTACACGGGCAGCATTGGCACGAGAGTTGATTCGTCCTATCTGACATAGCCAAGGTTTACACAGGCATAGGCACGAGAGTTGATTCGTCCTCTCTGACATAGCCAACGTTCATGCAGGTTTATACAGGAAGCATAGACACGAGAGTTGATTCGTCCTCTCTAACATAGCTAAGATTTACGCAGGAAGCATAGGTACGAGAGTCGATTCATTTTCTTTGACATAGTTAAGATTTACGCAAGCAGCATAGGCACGAGAATTGATTCGTCCTCTCTAACATAGCTAAGCTTCATGCAGGTTTACAAAGGCAGCATAGACACGAGAGTTGATTCGTCCTCTCTAACATAGCTAACGTTCATGCAGGTATACACAAGCAGCATAGGCACGAGAGTTGATTCGTCCTCTCTAACATAGCTAAGATTCCTTTCTGACATAGCTACGATTTACGCAGGCAGCATAGGCACGAGGGGTGATTCGTCCTCTCTGATATAGCTAAGATTTACGCAAGCAGCGTATGCATGAGCGTTGATTCGTCCTCTCCGACATGGCTAAGGTTTACGCAGGCAGCTTAGGTACGAGAGTTGATTCATTCTCTCTGACATATCTAAGGTTCACGCAGGTTTGCACAGACATGCATAGGCACGAGAGTTTATTAGTCCTCTCTAACATATTGTAGCTTAAACATAGGCAGCACGTCCTCTCAAACCCAAATTAGCTCTTACATAGACATAGGCAATGTTTATCACACCCATTACGATTGGCTTTTACATTCACATAAGTGATATTTATTGCATCAATTACAATTAACTCTTACATAGGCATAGGCAACGATCATTGTACCCATTACCATTCACAGAATATAACAAGCGCCAAACTCTTTGTAATATTATAACATAAGGATAAATAAAATAAAATTGTCAGCTTTTATTTTAAAAATATAAATTGTTTTTGAATTGAACTCTGGCTGGCCCTGGCTCTACCCCGGCACCCCTCAGGTTCTTTACAATTTGTATCAAATGAATGTGTCTACAGCACATCTAAATAGTGATTTAAATGATGAAATATATATGAGACAACCCAATCACTTTGTAGATGAGAAAAATTCAGACCATGTATTGAAAAGGAATAGAGCTATTTATAACAGTCAGACGTTAAACTTGATTCAGTATTGAAAAGAATTGATTTTTTAAAAACTGCCAGTGAACTCTGTATTATAAAAATCACAATGTCATTTATAATTTACTTGCAATATATGTGTATGATATTATTTTGGCAAGCAATAATTTCGAAGAGTAGTGCGACATCAAATAACAAATAGCATCTCATTTTGAAGTTGTTGACAAAGAAAGCTTAAATCATATACGAGACTTGATCAGGATCATGATACAGGAACTATAAGTGTAGATCACCAACGATATATTGAAAACCTATTAAAGCAATATAACATGCAAAACTGTCGCCCTCTAAGTACACCGTTGGATCCTGGATTACAAATAAAATGTGATAAAGCTGATAGTCCTAAGGTAGATAGCAAGCAGTATAAAGCTTAAATCTGATCGTTAATGTATCTCGCTGTATTCACATGACCTCATATACTTCATTCAGTGTGTAAGCTGGCTCAAGAGTGTTAATCATATATACCTATAAATGTTGTATCAAACAAAGCAACTCCAATAGGTTATGAACCAGCTCTCTGATGTTACTGCCAAATAAAATAAAAAAGAAAAAATTTCTCTAACAAGATATTTTCTTCAAATACAAAAATATAATGTACAACATTTTTAAGAAAATGAGTACCGCTGTTAGAAATCGAACCTCTTACAAGAGAAAACTACGAAAAAAATGGAAAATCCAGGTGAAAGCTTTACTCATAAAAAAACGAATCATGGAAATACGTATCCGATAAATGTATCAAACTAATCGCAACACCTGAAGATGTAATGCGTTGGAAAGAAAACGATGAAAAGGCCAAAGCAGACCTTATTCTTGCAATAAGCCCATCCGAACAACAATCCAACAAATTAAAAGTGTGATACATCGAAAAATGTATGTGATAAACTACAATCAATCAATATATTATTAATTTTATCAAAAATGCAATGAGGGGGTGAACACCAAAAATTTTTGGAATAATGGACAAATTGAAAAAGAAGAGTAACCCTAAAATATTCAATTGCTAAAAATTTTCTTACGGGAGATTTTTAATAAATTTTACTGTTCTCTACTACATAATCTAATTATAAAAATTACGATTCTGATAATTAAAAATTTTTTCATATTATAATAACACAATTCTTAAGAAAAGTGCAATACTGTCTAATATAAAATAAATTGAAAATATAAAGTGCATTACATCGTGTTTTTTGTCAGCTGTTTTTACATTTTTACTTTTATTTAATTGATTTTTGGCGCCTGTACTACAATTTTTGGTGGGATACGTGTAGAATTTTTTTTTATTATCATGGCAAGTTATGCTGGTTTACGTGCAACTTGTAAAAAGGCACCTAAACGTAGTCATCGTAGTATTTGCTGTACTTTATGCCTTGATTATCATTATATTGAAAGTGTGAATATATCTGCAGAAGACCATTCTTTAATGAAATGCAATAAAAATGTGCGCTTTATTTGCACTAACTGTAAGGGAAGTTCTAGCTCTGCTGCTCTACCGGAACAATTAAAAAAAGTTATACAAGGAATCAACTGTAACTTCTATCGTAAGATCTAACCATTTGAGGTTGGCATTAGTGCAAAAGTTTCTAAAGCTGAAAATAAAATTTCGGATGTTGAAAATAAAATAGCCATAATGGATGGTGCCATATTTGAAGTCTGAGAAAATGATCAAAGAAGCAGTTAAGAATATGGAAAAATTTAATAATATTCTTTTCAAGCGCTTAAACAGTCTGACCTGGTAATCTGTGGTCTTCCTTTGGCATTTCAGAGTTCAGAAAATGCTGTCATCAAAATTGCTGCACACCATAATGTGACTACTTCATCAGTTGATATTCAACAATGTGTATACGTACGTAGAGAGAATCATCTTGTTAAATTTAATAATATTACGGCAAGGGATTTGATTTTGAAACAATACTTTGCTAAACGTGATCTTAAACTTTGTGATGTTATTGCTTGCTTTCTGACATAGCTAAGATTTACGCAGTTTTACACAAGCAGCATAGGCACGAGAGTTGATTCGTCCTCTCCAACACAGCTAAGGTTCACGCAGGTTTACACAGACAGCACAGGAACGAGAGTTGTTCCGTCCTCTCTGACATAGCTAAGGTTTACGCAGCCAGTATAGGCATGAGAGTTGATTCGTCCTCTCTACCTTAGCTAATATTAAGCTAGGCAGTTAGGTATGAGAGTTGATTCGTTCTTTCTACCTTAGCTAATATTACGCTAGGCAGCATAGGCACGACAGTCGATTCGTTTTCTCTGACATAGCTAAGATTTACGCAGGCAGCATAGGCACGAGAGTTGATTAGTCCTCTTTAACATAGCTAAAGTTCACGCAGGTTTACACAGGCAGCTTAGCCACGAGAGTTGATTAGTCCTCTTTAACATAGGTAAAGTTTACGCAGGCAGCATAGGCATGGGAGTTGATTCGTCCTCTCTAACATAGCTAAGGTTCACGCAGGTTTACACAGGCAGTATAGGCACGAGAGTTGATTCGTCAGATTTTAATATATTATCATAATAATTGGATGAAATACCAAATTTAAAATTAATCTTATTTAATGATTTAGTATCCACGGCTTTTTTAACTAGTGGAAAACCCGACTGTAATGTATCTACATGTTTTCAATTTTTAATAAATATAAAAAAGAAAGATTAGAGTTTCATGTCAACAATTAAAAATATAACAATTTATAATTTCTCTATTATTATTGAAAATAAAATTTTAATAAAAATTATTAAAAATATAAAAATTGATTATTATTATAATTTGAAACTACCACCAACTATAATTGGCGATCCTGCGATCCTACAATTTTCAATATCAGTAAATTTATACTCATAAAAAAAGTTCTAGTTTCAATAACTAGCGGCAGCGACAACGCATCAGCAGTAACAATAATAATAATAACGGAAGAACAATAACAACTATAACAATAAAAACAACAATAACGACGGAAACAACAATAACAACGGCAATTGCAGCAATAATAAAAACAACAACAGTTATAAATCAAGAACGGATAAATCAACGGAGAAATGTTTACATTGATAGGTGTATGCATTCGGAATATATATATGTAAGTTTGCATACATAAAAATATATGTCATAAAAAGGATATTGACATATATATAAAAGGATATTTTTTATAAGAAAAATCAAAAAGACTTCAAAAAAAAATAACACAAAAAAAAACAAATTTCAAAATTTTTCATAAAAAAGGAAACTTCAAAATTTTTCATCCAAAAAATTAATAATCAAAACGAAACGTTTCATTGTTTCCCAAACCTTTATAATTATAATTTAAATTTAAATTAAAAATTATTAAAAAAAAAAATTAAAATTTTTTAATTGTCATATTATATTTATATAAATCACTGTAAATTGTGAATTCTCAATCCGAGATAAAAATGTCATTACAACTGTGATGAGGCAATTTCTCAAAGGGAAAAATTGCCATCACACGATCTAAAACATTTGCGTTTTCTCCCCACAATCCTATTCATTCCATTTATTAATACTTTTTTTTCTTTTCTTATTATAATTATCAACTCTTGAATTACATACACACACAATTTTCTTTTTTCCAATCGTTACTTCTTCCTTTTTTTAGTACATGAATTAAATGAATATGTTTTATTTACTTATTAATATTTTTTTTTATTACTTATGAATTAAAAGAATTTGAACATGAATTTCTAGTTTTAATTAAATAAGTGAACTATAAATAATGTTTAAGCTACTCTGTAATAGTTATAAGTCATATGTTAATAATTTAAGTTAACCCAGGATTAGTCATAGAAAATCATATGTAGCAAAGATCAGATGTAATTGATGCAAGCTCTTTTCAAAGCTCTTATAAACACACAAAAGCTCGGCCACAGGCCTATAAAAAGGCGATCATCACAAAGCAAAGCAGCTAGTTTTTGATAGCTATCCTAACAGGTAGGTCAAGCAGGGAATTAGGTAACAAGCATTAGGCAAAGCATAGAATTGTATTAGGCAAGTAAATACCAAGGGTAGGATCAGCATAGGAAAATAGAAAAGGGTAAGAGCGAGTGATCCGTCCTCCTCTACCTCAATACTAGGTAGAGCATAGGGAAAAGCGAAAAGGGTAAGAGCGAGTGATCCGTCCTCCTCTACCTCAATACTAGGTAGAGCATAGGGAAAAGCGAAAAGGATAAGAGCGAGTGATACGTCCTCCTCTACCTCAATACTAGGCAGAGCATAGGGAAAAGCGAAAAGAATAAGAGCGAGTGATCCGTCCTCCTCTACCTCAATACTAGGCAGAGCATAGGAAAAGGTGAAAGGGCAAGAGCGAGTGATACGTCCTCCTCTACCACAATACTAGGCAGAGCATAGGGAAAAGTGAAAAGGGCAAGAGCGAGTGATACGTCCTCCTCTACCTCAATAATAGGCAGAGCATAGGGAAAAGTGAAAAGGGCAAGAGCGAGTGATACGTCCTCCTCTACCTCGATACTAGGCAGAGCATGGGGAAAAGGGTAAGAGCGAGCGAT
Organism: Ornithomya fringillina; assembly: GCA_963978525.1. Lineage (NCBI taxonomy): Eukaryota > Metazoa > Arthropoda > Insecta > Diptera > Hippoboscidae > Ornithomya > Ornithomya fringillina. The sequence continues at coordinate 18,932,591 of OZ021690.1, read as the reverse complement.
ACGTCCTCCTCTACCTCCTCTAGGCAGAGCATAGGGAAGGTGAAAAGGGCAAGAGCGAGTGATACGTCCTCCTCTACTCTAGCATTAGGCAGAGGTATATAAAGGTACGAGAGAGTGATCCGTCCTCCTCTATCTTAGTGTTAGGAAATCCCACAAAAGTACGAGAGCCGCCGAAATATAGCCATACACCCTTCAGGTTAGCTAAGACAAGACCAGAGGTAAATACTCTTGCATCAATTACAAAAGAGACTTAACTCAGAATGTGAACCATCGCGCGCACTAGCAGAGACATCTGAAAATAAGGTCTAGACATATTTCTTGATAAGTTGTTCTCTAGCATAGACAAATCCATCAAGCTCACCCACAAACTATTGTTATTATCCAAGTATAGAGTCCATAAGCTAAGGTACAGATCTTAGGTTTAGTCGTCGCATACCCCTTTGTTAATCAGGCTAAGATAACCGTCAAACTCTTGTATGTATGAAATATTGAATATTAGTGAATAAATTGTCACCTTTATTTGCATTGAAATAAAATATTCTTTGAATTGAACTCTGGTCGGCCCTGGGTCTACCCCAGCACCCTTCAGATTCTTTACACAACATACACCTCCACATACTTCAACAAATAGAGCATTCATCAATAACAACATGATAGATCTCATGTTAGAAAACATGACACAAGAATGTACACAACCTAACACTCTGTAGTGTGCATATAAAATAATGCACACCAATTTATCATTTACTACTGACCTTAACTTTAATAAAAATTGTAACATACTGTAATTGTATTCTTTACACTGTAATTGTATTCTTTCTTTTCATTCTTCTACTGACCTTAACTTTAATAATTACTATGTCAATAACTTTCTTCTCTTTTTTCAATATTAACCCAAATTAAAATTAAGCTAGGTAAGCAGTATAATTTTCATTGTTATTTGTTAGTGTAAGGTAGTATTGTAAATTATTATATAAGGAAACAAAATTGAAAAATAAAGATAGACTAAAAAACGTATTTGCGTGAGTTTCATTCATTTAGTTTCTAACATTAAAATACCAAGCTTCTCAGCTGGATTCTTGCGTTGCGCGTTGCGCGACATATAATGTTACAGATCACATCCACACACACTCACACACACAAAAGTCCACCTTTATAACATGGCGATCCTGCAAAATTTTTTATCCTGCCAAGTTGTTGATCCTGCCAAATTATTGATCCTGCCAAGTTGTTGATCCTGCCAAATTATTGATCCTGCCAAGTTCTTGATCCTGCCAAATTATTGATCCCGCCAAATCGTTGATCCTACCAAATTGTTGATCCCGCCAAATTGTTTATCCTGCCCATCAACATCAATTCCCTTCATCTAGTTGCCTGTCGATGCAAACGTATATTCCCGCTGGTCCCGCCATACAGGCACCACCATATACGCCGACACCCATCCCCGGTCCTAAACGCCTCACTATTGAGGAATACAGACAACAACCAGTGCCGCCAAAGAACAGGAAACGTGGTGGTAAAAGGGTACAACACGCAAACAAAATACACGACCTACATCCAATAAAAAATATTGCAACTGGCGAGACGAAAGAAAGAATTATCTATCTAATCAAAAAGGAAAGACAGGAATGGGCTCTTCAAAGAGCAAGCACCAAGAACAAGTGAACGTGGTCAACAATAATAACAACAGTGGCGACAACAATGCACACGCGACCACAATAAAAATAACAACAGAAACATTGGTGGTATTAGTAATAATAATAATATTAGGATATAGTTTATACAAAGTAAACAAATATTATAAACATTATATAAATAACTAGCTGTTGCCCGCGGTTTCACCCGCGTGAAATTCGGTTATCTCGCGAAATGAAACGTTGCCTATGCCCTTCCCTAGGTTCTGAAATTTTTTAAACCGATATTGCCCGATTTTACTTACAACCTGCCTGCAGACACCTAACACATGTGTATCAAATTTCAGCTCGATATCTCAAAAATTACGGCCGTGAGAGTGTCAGGAACAGTCAAACACATGGACACGCGGACGGACATTGTTTAAATTGATTCAGTTTTTGATCTTGAGCAAGAATATATAAAGTTTGTGTTGTCTTCGACGCTTCCTTCCGAATGTTGCAAGCGGGAATTCCATATAAATGTTGCTCCTCTCCAGAACTTGGTGGTGCATATGTCTTCGAATTCCATATAAATGTTGCTTCTATTCCAAATTCATTAAAAAATGGTCTGAAAATCCAGTATTGGCCAAAAATCCTCTCCAGAACCTGGTGGTGCATATGTTCTTCGAATTCCATATAAATGTTGCTTCTATTCTAAATTCATTAAAAAATGGTCCGTAAATCCAGTATTGGCCAAAAATCCTCTCCAGAACCTGGTGGTGCGTCTGGAATGGGAATCGTAACATATGCTCTTAGAATTCCATATAAATGCTTCTTTTATTCGAAATTCATTAAAAAAATGGTCCGAAAATCCAGTATTGGCCAAAAATCCTCTCCAGAATGTGGTGGTGCATATGCTCTTCGAATTCCATATAAATGTTGCTCCTCTTCAGAACCTGGTGGTGCATATGTTCTTCGAATTCCATATAAATGTTGCTTCTATTCCAAATTCATTAAAAAATGGTCCGCAAATCCAGTATTGGCCAAAAATCCTCTTCAGAACCTGGTGGTGCGCATGGAATGGGAATCGTAACATATGCTCTTAGAATTCCATATAAATGTTTCTTTTATTCCAAATTCATTAAAAAAATGGTCCGAAAATCCAGTATTGGCCAAAAATCCTTTCCAGAACCTGGTGGTGCATATGTTCTTCGAATTCCATATAAATGTTGCTTCTATTCCAAATTCATTAAAAAATGGTCCGCAAATCCAGTATTGGCTAAAAATCCTCTCCAGAACCTGGTGGTGCGTCTGGAATGGGAATCGTAACATATGCTCTTAGAATTCCATATAAATGTTTCTTTTATTCCAAATTCATTAAAAAAATGGTCCGAAAATCCAGTATTGGCCAAAAATCCTCTCCAGAACCTGGTGGTGCATATGCTCTTAGAATTCCATATAAATGTTGCTTCTATTCCAAATTCATTAAAAAATGGTCCGAAAATCCAGTATTGGCCAAAAATCCTCTCCAGAACCTGGTGGTGCATATGTTCTTCGAATTCCATATAAATGTTGCTTCTATTCCAAATTCATTAAAAAATGGTCCGCAAATCCAGTATTGGCCAAAAATCCTCTCCAGAACCTGGTGGTGCGTCTGGAATGGGAATCGTAACATATGCTCTTACAAAAATACAAAAATACAAAAATACAAATCTTTCCTCTTTATAATCTATATCTATACTAATATTATAAAGAGGAAAGATTTGTATTTTTGTATTTTTGTATTTTTATATTTTTGTATTTTTGTATGTAACGAGTAAACTCAAAAACTACTGAACCGATTTCAAAAATATTTTCGCTATTAGTAAGCTACATTATCACTGAGTAACATAGGCTATTTTTATTGCCAAAAAATTTTGGGGATCCCTAGACATTCCTACTATTACTAACCCAAGGTGTAAAAAAATTAGTCATAAAATATCTTTCATCGAATACGCTGCGGAAAGTATTGATGTTAAAACAAAAAAATGTTCTACAATATTATAGGACATATCAATATCTACAAAAAACTTTCCGAGACCATATGTCCAACTATTGTAATTATGTCACTATAACCCCTTTTTGTACCCACCATTGATAGTAATATTGCCATACAAACATTGCA